>JBBMKF010413838.1:0-11347 GCA_037834155.1 Curcuma caesia
TACTGTGCTTTCTTTGACTTTTTGCCCATAACATAATCTCACGCAGTTAATTAAGCTAGGTCTCCATGTCGGTGATGGAGGTTGTTGGTAGAAACTCTCATTTCTTGCAGTCTGTGCATCCTTTATCATTCTCTATGTCGAGATCGACCAATCGATTCTAAATTTTTCTTATGTGCAATCATTTTTCTTGTAACGCAAACTGTATGGGACTTCCATTCAACAGCATGGAGAACTGCATGCTAGAAAGTTAGCTCATGTCTGTTAACCTTGAAGCCGTTCTCACAGTATGTCGCATGCCTCGTCCAATCGATCCGTCGAGCTGCCTCCTCATCAACAGGGCCAATAATGATTTTCCGATCGTGAAGGGAGAGAGGAATAGAACTGTGACTGTGATAAAGAGGGCTCCGGCTCCGTCCATGGTAGCGCTGGTTGTCTTCGGAGGAGGGGGAGAGCTGGGGGAGAAAGATGACAGAGGTCACAAGCTCGCAGAAGCAAGAGAAAAGGTGAGGACACGTGTATCTTGTGTACGGTATGAAAAAGATGACCCTCCCCTTACCAACACCATGTCACAGCACGCTCACACTCTCAATGAGAGAGAGATACGGAACGCCTGTCTCGGCTCCCAACGTACGCGGTTGGGACACCGTGAAAAGAAAGAGAAGATACGGCCTCGTCGCCCCAGCAGAGCAGCCCAAACTCAAACCAGTCAAGCCAGGCAAAGCAAAGCAAAGCGAAAGCATGGCATGGCATGGCATATTGGCATGGCATGACACGGCATCGCACGCAAGATTGCAACTGTAGCAGAAAATCCACACTGACTTGTCAAATGTCACTTCTCCACACCTCAAATCATAAGACTGTCAGCGACGCGTCAATCACTTCTCCCCTTCCTCCTCCTCCTTCTCTCCTCTCGTCCGCTGCCCTGCCCTGCCCTGCCCTGCCCTGCCCTGCCCTGCCCCTGCTGCACTGCTCAACACGAGCCGCGGTGGTCAAGGCAGCGTGCATGGCTCCTCCCTGCCTCACTGCGAATGCTGCCACTGCCCTCGCACCAGTCCCCATAACTCCAGTCCCAATTAAAACTCCTGCCCCTGACGCAAAGCACGAGACCGGCTCCCACCCAGTCGCTTTTTTACCCTATAACTCACTCGCACAGTGAGCGCATAGGTAAGGTAAAGTCACGCAGAGCGGAGGAGGACTGCAGTTGTTTAATCAAATTATTGATTTTATTTATTGCTTTTATACGTACGCACGTACTAACTGTGATTATTTAACAAAAGTTAAATCGAGTCCGACATGGTCCATTAGATATGTATTGCAATCAGTGGGGAGGGGGGCCAGCGCGAGGAAGGGGATGAATGGATCCATCACAGAGTGGGGCATCATCAGCTGAGAATATCTACGAACTGTTAGAGTCGTGGGGCAGCCATGATGTGGACCTCTCAATGGACTGGTTGCCCAATCAACATCCCTTAGGGTTTTTTTTTTTTAAAATTTTTCATCAGCTCCTCCTTTGTTGTCTTCTAGCTCCCCAAATCTAAAGAATCAAGTTAACCATGATCGGTTTGATGATACGTACGTACGTATGTACGTAGACGAATGTAAAAAAAGACGGCTGGAGTAGTAGAGTAGTAAAAAAAGAGAGGGTGCAATTACTTTAGCAGAAGGAGCTGTCACAGAAAGTTGGTGCATTGTTAAATGGACACCATCCCAAGTTATTGCGTTTGTTTTCCCTTCTCAGAGCAAACATCTGCATCCAATTTCCTCATTTTACCAGCTCAATTATTTTATATAACTCAGCCGCCGAGCACATCCATCCAAATTGCTCTCCCTTTCTTGCAAGTTGGCGTTGCCAACATACCCACACCGCAGATAATTTCTTCTGCTTCTTCTTCTTCTTCTTCTTCTCTGTGTGTGTCTCTCTCTCTCTCCAAGGAAAAGAGAGAAAAGGAGGAGAGAAAGAAAAGGGAATCGTGAGCTTCGCAAAAATTATGCAGATGGTAAAGAAGAGCATGAGGTAGGAGGAGCAGGAGAGGGGAAGCATGCACTAACTAGTATACGCCTGGGGTCTTATCCCTTCTCTCTTACTTTCTTCTGATCGGCAGAAGCTAGCTGAGGTCTTCCTCTCTGCCTGACAAAATTTTCCTCTTCCAGAAGCAAACCAGTTGCGTCTGAACCTTAAGCTGGTGAAAGGGAGAGATCAGAAGGAGGAACAGTACGAGATCAGAAGGGGATAATTAATTAAAGAAGGTAGAGTTCATGGAGGAGACGCTCAAGTCCCTCTCGTTGGACTACCTCAACTTGCTCATCAACGGGCAGGCGTTCAGCGACGTCACCTTCAGCGTCGAGGGCCGCCTCGTGCACGCGCACCGATGCATCCTCGCCGCGCGCAGTCTCTTCTTCCGCCGATTCTTCTGCGGCACCGACCCGCCTTCCCCGGGCCTGCTCTCGTCGCCGCGCCGCTCCGGGGCCGTGCCCACCGCCGTCATCCCGGTCAACTCCGTCAGCTACGAGGTCTTCCTCCTCGTCCTCCAGTTCCTCTACAGCGGCCAGGCCTCGGTGGTGCCGCAGAAGCACGAGCCCCGCTCCAGCTGCGGCGAGCGAGGTTGCTGGCACACCCACTGCACCGCCGCCGTCGATCTCGCCCTCGACACCCTCGCTGCCGCCCGCTCCTTCGGCGTCAAGCAACTCGAGCAGATCACGGAGGTCTTAATTCTCTCAAACCTCACGCTTGCTTCCGCAAACTGTTTATCCATCGATCTATCTATATATAAATCGATCCATCTCCCCTTTCCCAATTCCTTGGGGCTGAAACAGTTCTATTGCCTTGGTTACAGTTCGTTTGTCCTTCTCAACGAAGTGGGCTGGCTTCCCTTTTCTTTTTTTTTTTCTCCACCCTTTTTTGGGAACATTGAACTCCAATAATGTGTTTCCTCTTTTTTGGATATGTTCATCTACTGTTCCTCATCTTCTTCTTCAACCTTCTTTTGCTTCTGCTCACAGTATGAAACACATCATACCCCATTCCCACAGCAAATCGATGAGAAGATGTCGATCATCTTTCACCCATTATGGGCATGCATTTCTAAATCACGTCCTTTTCCCTCTCTTAATTAAATCTTCAACTCCCTTCCCTGTCACAATTTTCTTGAATTGGGAGCGCCTGTTGCTCTCTCTCAACTTACAGCCTCTTCTTCCCCTTATATTTTATGGAAGAAATCAAGCAAGAATTCTTTACGTTGTTAGTTTTGTTGCAGAAGCAATTGGCGAGCATGGTGGAGAAGGCGTCGATCGAGGACGTGATGAAGGTGCTGCTGGCATCGCGGCAGCAGGAGACGCAGCAGCTGTGGACCACCTGCTCCCACCTCGTCGCCAAGTCCGGCCTCCCGGCAGAGGTGCTCGCCAAGCACCTCCCCATCGACGTGGTGGCTCAGATTGAGCAGCTCCGCCTCAAGTCCTCCCTCGCCCGCCGCCCTTCCTTCATCACCCACCACCAGCTCGACCTCGGCGGGCCTTCCGTCGACGTCGAGGACCACCACCACAAGATCCGCCGCATGCGCCGCGCGCTCGATTCTTCCGACGTCGAGCTCGTCAAGCTGATGGTCATGGGCGAGGGGCTCAACCTCGACGAGGCGCTCGCGCTCCACTACGCCGTCGAGAACTGCAGCCGCGAGGTCGTCAAGGCGCTCCTCGAGCTCGGCGCCGCCGACGTCAACTGCCCCGCCGGCCCCGCCGGCAAGACGCCCCTTCACATCGCCGCCGAGATGGTGTGCCCCGACATGGTGGCCGTACTCCTCGACCACCACGCTGACCCCAACGTGCGCACCGTAGACGGCGTCACTCCGCTCGACATCCTCCGCACCCTCACCTCCGACTTCCTCTTCAAGGGCGCCGTGCCGGGTCTGACGCACATCGAGCCCAACAAGCTCCGGCTCTGCCTCGAGCTCGTCCAGTCGGCGGCCATGGTGATGTCGCGCGAGGAGGCTAACAATTGCGCGGCCGCCGGTAACAACCAGGTCTTCCCCCGGCTGAACCAACAGGAAACCGGCCCTTGCAACGCGAGCTGCTCCAGCCCGAGCATGGTCAACCTCAGCCTCGATTCAAGGATGGTGTATCTGAATCTCGGCATGGCAGAGCAATTTGGGTGCAAGATGAATGATGCTGGCGGTGGAGGCGATCAGAGCAGCAGCAGTCGATCACAAGGCATTGGTCCTTCGTCCTTGTATCATTCCCATGGCTTCCCCTAACTTGTGTGGCATATTAGTCACATCATTCTATAATGCCCAATGCATGGTCAGGGGTGATGATACCTTTTAGCAAGGATAGTAGCATTGTTGCTTTTTGGAAGAATTGGGGAAGCAAGAAACTAAAAAATTAGGGCATGTGGAGCTGTATGAAGTCAGAGAGCTGTGAGAGAGATGAAAATTTTAATATCATTTGAGTTTAAATCAATTTGTCTGGATTGATGTTACACTCGTTTTGGTGTTTATTGGTGTTGGGGATGCACCAGCATGTGAGAGATTTCAAGGGGGAGACAACAAGAATCTAAGGAAGCTGTGCATGGTGGAGGAGAAATATAATATATATTCAGGTCAATCTTTTCTCTCTTGGCCTCTCATGCATGATATATATTATATGCTTCTATATCTAGACTTGTAACTTCTCTTGTATTTTATATATTACAGAGCAACTACTCGAAACTCTTTATCTTTAGCTTTGTATAGGAGGATCATGATCAGCCAACAACTCCTAATTAGGGAGTGGGGTACCATTTCCCTACTTTTCTTTCTCTAGATGATTAAATTGCATCTACATGCTAATGTGTAGTTTATTTACTAGTGTTCAATCTTATTCCTTTTGCATCTTAGATTAATCATATATAAACAAGTGACATGATGTGTTTTGATTTATACTCATATTTTAATATATATAGAGTTTTTTTTAAAACTCTATCTATCTATCTATCTATCTATCTATCTATATGTATGATAATCAGAGGAGATATTATTTCAGTTGTTGACAAACAAGGCCATGGCTTTGCATGAGTGTAGCATAGAGTGTAACTGAAGTGTACTGGTACTGCATCAACCAATATATGTACTACTTTCCAAACAACTTAATTATAAGCTTGTTTAGGTTAACTGTAATTTTGTTTTTTCTAAATACAAACTGTAGTTTTTAATTTTAATTTACGCAGAAGGATTATAATAGTGCATTGCATTGCACTTCATTATTGCCTTTGAGCTCTATATATTATGTTTTTCATGTTAGTCTGAGTCACACAGTCCTCTCATGATGCATGTAGCTAGATTGGGACTTGCAGTTCTTCATCAAGTTCTTGTGTATTGTGATGTAGTTCTTGATGGGATTGAGCACCATGAATCACCAAAAAATATGTTCTTTAATTATGATGTTCTTGATGGGATTACTTTGTTAGACATTAGACATAGTTTTTTTGTTATTCTTTTGGAAACCCTTCTCACATATGTAATATTCATATAAATAGGTTTACTTGTTCTTTCTAAAGATATACTTGTGGATTAAAATTTGAAGTGTTATTCATAAACTATATATGAAATGAAAGTAATATCACTACAACGTTAGGTTTTCGAACATACTCATTTTCTCTAAAACTCATGAATTTTCCTCTAAAGCTCTTGAGACCAATGAATAGGATGAACTCTATTTGCCTCGAGAATAATTTCATTGCAACATATCTATGTATGTGTGAGTCTATATAGTAAATATTATAGGATGCACTAAAAGACTTAAATAGCTTTTATTTAAGGGTTTTTAGGTACATATTGAGAAATTTAAACCTAAAATAAAACAATCAACTAACTAATAATTGAAATAGTTAAGTAATTAAAATAACAAAAAACATAAAAACCCTCAAAGGGTCCAACATAGAAGATGTCTCAGAGATTTGACACTTTCAAAACTCGCTTAGAAAAGTTCTACAATAACTAATGTTTGTTAACAAAATAGTTGATAAAAATTTTGGTAGGATGTGATGTATAATACGTTTATACGATAAACAATCTAAGCGTGTAATGCGCAAACTAAACATGACAATTATGAGCAAATACCTTGTAACTTAAAATAAAGAATAAGTCTAAAATAAGTATGTTGGAATTACAATCAAAGTTCTATATTGAAAATATATGAAGAAAATTATGGATTTATAAGATGAAAGATATCTCTATTGATATAAGGTATTTAATTTAGGTAAAGTAAAAAATAAAATTATAAGGGTTTAGATCTAAATTAGATAATATTATATCATTAAATATATGAATTTCATTGATTCTAACAAAGTCAATATAAGTAATGGAAATAATATAAAGAATCAAAAGGGTGTTAAAATAAAAATGAGTAGTTAAGTAACTAAAAATTCACTCAATTGCTATCAACAATGAAGATTCTAAGTTCATCTTGTGAATTTTGTTTTCTCTCTATATAGGAATTATAAGGTCGTGATTCTAAAAGGGGGAGAAGTGATTTTGATTTAAAATACTCCTAACGAGTTTTAGGACAAGTTAAGTATGAGTTTTGAAAATAATAAATATAAAATGAAGAATATTCTTCTAATTATATCTGAAAGTCTGAATGAAGATATATAATTATAATTCTTATCTACGAAAAACAAATATTTAAGAGTATTTTTCCTTAAAAACCAATAGTAAATACTGCATTACTATAATTAGGACAATGGAAAGAATACTAATGGTGCTAAAATCCCAATAGTATTTGATTAGTGCATGCACAAAGAACACTAATGGTTGCAACACACATATAATAAATCACACAATTGAAATCGATCAAACCAAGCTTAATTTGTTATCTGAAACAAACAAAAGTTCATACATAAAACTAAGAAAGTAATGTAAGCCACATAATCTAAAGTAACCCACAACCTCTAAAAGTAACTTACTAAGGCTCTTGGTGCCCTATAATCATCACTCTCTTGAAAGGATGTTTATAGACAAAGAAAAGCAAAACCTTTCTAATTGTGCAATATTGATATCTTTGATTATATGGAACTAGGCTTAATTCTAGCTAGAATCCAGTTATATATGTGTTTTTTTTTTCCATAACAACTCCAACATGATTATGGAAAAAAGCTGTAACCTCTGTCATTTCACTAGTGGAAATCATATGTTTGATCGACTGGAGAGCAGAAGGTGCACATTATTCTTCTTCTATTTCCATATGCTTGATCAACTGGAATATATGCCAGATTAAGCTCGTCCTTAGGAAAGAAACTTATGATTTGTTCGTTTTTGCACCCAAAAAAGAGTGAACTTATTCGTATTTGATCACTAGAGGCAATTAGCAAGACAAACTGTAGTGGGGTACTGAGTGACCTGGGATGGAGTTGTCCCTCCTTTTGGGATTTCTCTTCTTACCTGTCTTCATTTGATTTGGAGATTATGAAGCATCTTGACAAGAACAACGACCGTTCAAATTCAATTCAATTCTCCACCCACCACCAGAATCCAATTCAAGGAGGTCAACTCATTTCACATCTTGCTTTAAAGGGGCATGGCGTGCCTTTAACTGGCCCCTCAGACCAATTCCAAGACCCATTCCAGCCTCTGCTCGATGGCCATGGAGAAAGAAAGAAGGGTGATGTACCTAAACGATGGATTCTGTAGAGCCCATGCATTACGTTTGGATTGGAATTTTGCAGATTTGTCGATATGTTAAAATTCCTCCATCAGACACCTCTTTTAACTGTATGTGTAATAATTTTGAAGACTCTTGTTCACTTTAAAGATGAATTAAGATACTTAAATATTGATAATTGGTTAAATTTGAAACTTGGTCGTAATTCAAACAAAATGATGTGACTTAGCAGGACACAAAAAGTTCTTATTTACAGCACAGCAACTATTTCTCATGCAATTTAAGCGAGTAGAAAGGTCACTTAAGCAAAGAGAGTTTTGCTTCGGGTGCTACATTACTGATCTGAAAATTTTATGTTAACTAAAACACGCCTCTGGCAGCTCACAAGAACAGGAGAAGTTTGGATAAAGAACAAGAGCATCACTGTTCCTTCCAAATTCTTCCGGTTACCCTCAGTTTCAGCTCCTTCCGATCCCCTCCTGAGAAGAACAGAGCCATGTTACGCTGGATGATTAGCCCGTCATAACTGTCTCTCACCTTTCGATGGCTATCGCGTATGCTTCGAGGAACCCCTTGCCAGGTTATCTTCCTACCGTAGCCTCCAACCTCAAGGCTATAGCTGTAGTTTTTAGCTTCACTGTCATCGCCCATAAATCTCAGGAATGCAATGTATACAGGTGATGTGCCCAGCTGAAATGCCTCGAAGTGTAGGCAGAAGTACTGTCCAAAGCAACTGAAAACCTGTATAAAGCACCGCATCATTTGTTTGAGTCCACGCAGAAGATGAACTAGATACGAACCATGTTTCTCAGATACTGAGCGACACAATGATCATATTTAATAATATCATCTGAGAGCACTAGATAATTAGAAAAGAGCTGAAGCTGATGGCAATGATTTGCTAGCCCAAAAGGTACTAAGTTTGAGATGGTGATCCTTGCTAGGATAGTTAATTCTGCAGAAATCAAGTTTACAAAGAAAGTATTGATCTAGGTAAAGACAATTCAATCATATTCAACCTGAAAAGGCAGCCCCAAATAGCAGCCATACTATGCCTGTCTAAGAAGAGAGATGAAAAAAATACTACTACTATCAGTCTACACGATACCAAGCTCAGCTAAAGAAATCAAATTGCAGTAAATCTATGTTTGAATTTTTTATTTTTATTTTTGGGTGGGTGGGGTGGGGTGGGGAGGGGACCGCATGGTTAACTAGATTAACTACATTACATAGCATTACATAGTTAACAAATTTAAAAAGTACTTAGAAGCAAAACTATCAGACAAAAAATAACAGATCAGAGATGTTACCGTCAACATCCATGTAGCATTCTCTACTTCATGTGGATTTGATTTTACATATCTATGGTTGAAGGTGCTTCCACTGTGCATGTCAACCTTGTGATCATCCTTCAAGTGAGTTACCAAATAAGAAATGTCACCAACAACTGTGCACTCAGATCCAGCATAGGGGCAATTGTACGGTCTAAATGTGCATTGTGATTCATGTTTCAGCTTACAGTAGTATGGATATATACCCAAACAACCAAAGCTTTGATATTTGCAGGGTAATTCAAGAGAAGCCGCAACCTTCTCTAATGCAAGGCATCTTATGTTGCCTAGCTCATGCCTGCAAGTGGGGCAACGATTATGAACTCTGGGTTTGCATCCAGAACATAGTGTATGGCCATTTGAGCACTGCATACAAAAGAAAAGGAAAGATAAAAAACATATTCCCCAAATAGTTTTTAGGACAAAAATTTTGAATGATACATTTAACCATGCCCAAGGCTCTAATTGCATAAATAAATTTTTTTATTCATGCCTTACGTTGTAATTTCATAAACTAACTCTTTAATAATCACATATGTGCTTATTTTTTAACACTTCATCACATTATATTGAGGTGAGGGAAAGTCTACTGAAGCGTCCTGTTAACATTGTTTGTCAAAAGTTGTTAAATTTCTGATCAAAGTCTGCTGCTCCATCACTCTTCTATCTTTTCTCTGTTCTTCCTCAGTTTTGTTTTTCTTCTTCCTCCTTCTCTGCTCCTCTGTTCAGTTGCTGTCGGAAGCAAACCCCATGTAATTTTTCTCACTCATCTTTTCTTTCTATACGAATTTCAATCTCATTCTCTGAACAAATGAAAAAAACATGTCCTCACAACATAAAATCATCATCAAATATATTTTGTCTCAGCTATTTGAATTTACCCCTCTGATGTACTTTCCTACCAGGATATCCTCACAAGAGAAAATCTCATCGCATATTAATTGATAAATCCCAAAGCTAGAATATTAACAAAATAGAAAAATGTTTATATCCCTCTAAATTGCAACAATTAGATAGATGGCTCATTGGGATGCACGAAGCACTATTTGTTTTTCACAACCCAAGGTGCTCCTAAATTGTATTTTAGGTTCTACCAAATTATATCATAGACATTACTAAAATTGTATCCCATATGCTGCAATGTTATGCTGTAGATGCCAACAAATTGTATTATAGTTGTTGTAAAATTGCATCATAAGTGCTACCAATTTGTATTATGGATCTATCGAATTGTATCCTAGGCACTAATATATTGGTCCTATAAAAATTTAAGATGAGGGCTATCTAATTATATTGTAGGTGCTAGCTACCAAATTAATATTATAGATACTATCAAATTGTATCTTAGGTTCTATGATATTAGTAGAAAACAATAGTGTTTTAAATTCAAGCACAAATCTACTTTAGAATTCATACACAAACGAGCCTTCATACCAATCTAGTCATGGTGACCAATTTAAAATCTAGGTTTAATTATAACCACTATATTAATTAGGGTAAGATGTTGATCATGCCTATTTAGTCAAGATTAGGTCTTCATCACGTCCTAGAAAGATAAGATCACATCCGCCAAGTCAAGATTAAGTCATGTTTGATTTTAATTGGGCTAACCTTAGGACTTTATTAGGTCAACTTGGGGTTGGAAGGAATTTAGGATTTGATTAGGTCACACTCATGACTTAGGCTTTATGTGTCAATCAAATTGAATCAGCCTTTCCTTTTGACCTTTTCCATTAGATCCACCTAACATGTACAGTTGAGCTTGATTGAGGCTTGACCACTCAACAGATCAGTGATGAATGGAACCAATGAGCTCATGCCCTTTTAAACTATACTTTCTTTAGAATTCTTCTTAAGTTTTTTTTTTCCCCCAATTTTCCTTTATTCATTCTGGCTTTCTAAATTCAATCCAATTTTCTCAATTTGATTAATAGAAACGATGATATGTTGTAAATCGTTTTCGTTTGTCATTAGAAGACAACCAAAGCTTTGGATGATCAAACAAACTAATTATGGACACCAAGGATTTTTCATCATGACAGAACACTAATTCATGAAGTAAATTGATATATATGAATTTTGTATACTGTGTAAGTCTCTTGATTAATATTTTACACTTAGATTAGTTGATTGTATAAATTCGTACAATTTTTTTGGTGTTTACTCCTATTATGGTCAGATCATGGCAAATAGAGCAGTCTGCTAGGGTTTTAATTGTATCTCGAACTTCAATTTTGGGTGATGGGCTAGAGGTGGCTGAGATGTTAGGACAAATATTAGAGTTGGGTTTGGTTCACATGAGCTGGTTTGAGTTCATGTTGCTAGTTATGTGCATTCAACTTGATTAAGTGTGGCTTGTCCAAAGCTCATATAGTTTAATTATTGTCGAT
>JBBMKF010413946.1:0-13920 GCA_037834155.1 Curcuma caesia
ATAATCTTAATGCAATAATCTTAATGCAATAATCAATAATGACATTTTTAAAAATATTGATGAGTGTCTCGGAATTATTGATTAGTAGGAGCTTGATTGCTAAAAAACACTCGTCATCAAGATCTTCAATACTTTTAGGTTTGAGGTCGCTATCGCAAGGATGAAGTTCTTGAGAAGGTGCGATTCCAAAATCATGCCACAAATAACACGACACTGAAATTATTGTGTCAGTTATCGATCGAGTTCAATTAATTAAGAAAAAAAAAAAGAAATGTGATGGAAGAGGAGACGTCGGATATCGGAATCTTTGAATTGTTGGAGGACGCTGATAAGACATGCAAGTCAATGCAACGAACCTCACATTTTTTTATAAAAAAATTAAATGATAAAAATGAAAAAGATGTTTCATTTATCCTCCCTCCTGATCTATCTAAAATTTACATTGTAGTTTTTAGATGGTGCCACGATAGGACATTTAAGTTATCACTCAGGCATCTATGATTCGATCCTTAGCTACGGCATATTTGTAGAAATTTTTCTTCAAATGGGAGCGCAATCAAAGAATGTTGGGCGTCTGAGCTAGCCACTGCGTGCACTTCCCGATTTATCCTGGTGGTTGGTGGGAAACTTCCATGGAGACAGACCGGTCACCCTCAAGGATAGTCAATTTATATTGTAACAATTATAAATTTATAAATCATAAATATTAGTATTGATTTAGATTGAACAAGATCTTACTTACAGTAATTACGATTTTATACATTTAGATGGGCAGGGTAAAAAAGAATAATTCGGATCGGATAATAAAAATAAAGTTTGATTATTATTTTGATGGTTAATAAAAAAAGAGATAATTTTTTATCAAAAATAATTATGACTATTTGGTAGTAGGCTATGATTTGATATGTTTAGTTTGATGTGATCCTCGACTAAATCTTCACTATTTGTGTAAAGTTTTTCAATAAAAAGGAACAAAAAAGAAAAAGAGTAAAGATCGATGGGGACTGACCAACTAGAGTTGGATGAAGGATATGAATATGATTCCTGTTGGCGGTTGCATTTATGATTGATAAGGAATGTTCATTTCTTAAAGAGGTTAGAAAAAGGATAACCCAAAAAGCTTTTTTTTAAATAAAAAAAATAAAAATTAATGTTTCTACTAACACCTGTTTATCACAAGAAATTATTCAAATAAAACCTTTAAAAAAAGGATTTCAAAGTTACCCTTGGGTGGGTTTGTTGTTTAGCAAATAATAAGAATAATAATAATAATAAGACACAACTACTATCTATTAATTACATATTTTCCGAAGACTATAAATAAATAATGCAATAAAGTAGGGGCTAACTTTGTTAAGTTCCCACAATCATACTTAAAAGCCATTTGATTAAGTTGTGATAACCATGAGCAATTCAACCTTAAGAAATCTCCATGTAGTCCATAAGTTGACTTAACTTGAATTCAATTGACCGTGCTTGAGAATTATTCATAATTAAAACACCTATAAGGTTAAAATTCTTGGTCCTGCTTTATAGAAAACAAATTCACCAATCACCACAATCATGTCCACCAATACACTTGCAAGCCAATCTGAGTTGCTACACTTATCACACACCATTTCTTCAACCACACGTTGAAATTCAATACTATACAAATGGAGCGAAACCAGAAACATTGAAATTTCCACAGGTTAATTATGATTAATAGTCTTCAGTGCCTTTCTCGATGATTTAATTGCTGATCCATCCACTGGGTGCATCTGCGGCAGATCCTTTCTGACTGCTGGTGCATTCTCCTTGCCTATCATAGCAGCCGGCTTGCTAGTTTTAATGGCGCTGGAAATCCTGAAATCTAACAACTTGCGGCTGAATTCCTCCTCCCATTCTACTGTCAACTCTGTATCGAAAAACAAGTAATATACATACATCATTTTATATCGAACTAGAACCTAAAGACAACTATTAGCTAACCTGGAGATTCTATGGGATTATCATTAGTGAAACCGCTATGTTCTGAACTGGAATAAGCTGGAGCAATTCCCTGTGTTGGCTGAGACAGTTTATTCATATTTATGGTTTCAACACGGAGTTCCTGAGCCTTACTACCACCATATCCACATTTGTCTTCCAGAGTTATATTGTTAACGTGAACAATTTCAGCTTCTGTTGTGCTCAGCTGCTGTACTCCAGTAGTGCTGAAACCATTTATGCTCTCGATGATTGTTGTGTTAGCAGTGCTGAACTTTTCAGGTGCTACATCAGAAGATGTGATGATTGTCTTAGATGTTGCATTTATGTCTTCGGTAGTATTTTCTTGAGCTACATCTTTCTTGCATTTTGTGATTTGATCGGACATGGATGCTGCTCCAGGACAGATGGGAATTCCTGCGTCCCTATTTTCCTGTTCATTGGGCAAAACTGGTCTGTCTTTTGGCGTGCCCACTTCAATGTTGGAACTTTGAGCTTCAATTTCAATGGATCTGTTGATAGTCCCACAAATGTTACTTTTCTTCTCTGTACTAAATTCTTGGGCGTTTTTCATCTCACATTCTAGGTTGCTGCTGTTAGTTGAATTTGAATAGACTTCTTCAGTTGACATTGTCAGTGCATCTCCGAGTGTGCCCAAAACTCCTATTGGTTCCAATTCATGGAGTGCAGAGTATGCATCAATTGCAATTTCAAAAGATCCAACGGTCATCTTAGATGTATCATTTGTGTTCTCTGAGAGAACTTCACATGCCTTACCCATGGATGATGCTCCTGGGCTGCTGACTGAAACAGTTGTTGCTGAAAGATCTTCAAACAAATCCTTTGTGCCTACAGCAGATTTTGATTCCTCAGTAACACATCTATTAGATGCATTTTGAGAGCTTGCCATGTCAGGGGTCTCAATGTCTTCTTCATTTGTGTTTACTGCTTCAAACAAATGTTGAGTAGCAAGATATCTTTCTGATGTAGTCTCAATGCATTCATTATCTAATCCATCATGAAATAGTACGTTTCAATTAAAACTCTGAAAGAAAGAAAGAAAGAAAGAAATATCATTTACATATACTGACCTTCAATTTCCATAGCGGTGTCCCTCTCTCTGGGCGTGTTTTCCACATCAAATGGAACAGTTACTGACATGGTAAAGAATCTTTTCAAACACCAACCGATATATTAATAGAAATGATTTTTGTAAAGAAAAGTAGGAACTATGGGTGTACCCTGATTTTCGAATTCATCCACAGTAGTGGAATCAGAGCAGATAGTTGATGCTTCCAATCGTGTCAGATATTTTAAATTCATAGTTCCATCCATATTAAATCTGAGATCAAAATTTGTGGTATGTATTGTTTGCTCCTGTTCATTTTTAGTATTATCAATCTCTCCAACCATATTTGATGCTGCTGATCTACCCCTTGAATAATCCAAAAAGATTTTTTTCTGATTAGATGTATGATTAGCATCGTTTGACTGGGTTTTTTCAACGTGAAATAGATCTTCTGAGAACATCAATGGCACATCAGTTGCAATGCGAACTTCTTCAGTTTTAGAATGCTGATTGGTGCCAAAAAGATAATTGAGGCTGCTTTGAACACCTGAAATTGTAACAGGAAACATTCAATAAGGATACCCTCTAATTTTAAAGATACAAGAATATCGATAACCATAGCTTAACAATATAAAAATCAGAAAAAGGAATAGTACTTGAACCATCATTTGGACTTTTTGATGAAGATTTTTCCACCTTTCCGACATAATGCTCATGGGTACTGGGGGATACATTGCATCTATCAGCATTGTCCTCATCTATTTCAGCTTCTTCAAACCTTGTAAGATCTGGCTCTATTTGACAAACATCTAAAATTTCACTATTTTTATCCACAGAAACTAGGGTCACCTTAGGCACAGGTGAAGGACTACCACATAAATGTTCTCCACCTTCATCAACAGCATCAGACGAGAGGAGATTCCTATTATCTAAATTAGCCACTGAGGTCTCCAATTTAGTATCAACACTATGTAAAATTGGGGAAGTCAAATTTCCTATTGTCTGGTCATTATCAATATTGCTAACAGTGTCGTGCTCATTTTTGGGTGGACAGCCGATATCTGTCATGTAGAAGAAAATTCTTGAAGTCTCTTTAGAAAAAGAATTCCTAGAAAATTACTCCTGTTCATACCTGTTTCATAATGATCTTCTATACATTGTCGTTCCAAACTGTGTATTGTTTTGCATGATGCTGCAATAATGAAAAAATTGTCATGGGAGGAACTGAATTAACTAAATGAAAATTGTTCTTAGACAATCATCTTAGGAGTTCTTCTACCTGTGAGTTCAAGTGAACGGTTATCTGATTCATTTTTTAGTGGCAAATATTCTTGGGCATCTTCTCCATGAACACTTGTATCTAGCCAAGTTTCAGTTTCCTGCCTCATGGTAACCTCAACTTCCTCATTGTCTTCATACATCCTTGAAACAGCCCCTTGCATTAAGATCTTAGATGGACCGTTCAGATTGTTTTCCTCATCCTTCACATTATCAGTCGGGAGATCCACATTGGTACAAGATGCTGGCAATATGATTTCCTCTTTCTTAGTTAACTTAGTATAAATTTCAGTGAGAAAGCATCGCAAGGTATAGAAATAACCACAAGGAAAAAATTCAGTAAACTGAAAAATGTGAAGAAATTAATCATCTAACCTTGCTAGTACTAAATAAGAGATGCCAATTCCAAAGCCTCAAATCAAATGACATGTACATTTGATACCACAAAACAATGAGGGCACAATAAAGTGAAACATGTGAGGGCTTACAATCTAACTATAAGCAATATGCAATGCTTAACAATATAATTCTAGTCAAATTAAGTTATTTCACTAGTACACAATATCACCTTGCAAAGATTTATGCATTACAACTCTCAGCAACAGTTAATAAATACTATGGCAAAACAAGTAAAAGCTTCTCCTGATTCTCTCCTAAAATCTCACATGAGCGAGCAGCTATAGACAGTCACCGTACACAAGTAGCATAACATGTAAGTTGCACAGTCGATAAGGGATATACTTTTATGATATAGGCTACACAAACTGTGTTCATTAAACATACAACAATAGCTAAAGACTGACCATATTTGACTGATGACGCTGTAGTCCCATAAGATTTTCTCCCTTTCAATCCTCCTGGAAAATCTGAAAAAAATTATAATTCTATCACGAGGAGAATAATTTAAGCAGATGGTTTTAATAGAGGGGTTTTTAGCATACCTTCACTCACTGGAATTCCTGCAATTTTATTATCAACATCCATAGAAGCTTGAAAATTGTTTTGCACCTCATCTAGACTATGAACTAGTTCCATATGAGATTTAATAGCCAAGGCACTACCATTAGACAATGATTTAGCATGTTTGCTTTCACAGTTGGAAAACCCATATGATGTATTCAATCCACTATTCTCAACCCCATCACGGATAACTTCAACTTCCTTAACTTCTTCCAATCCATTAGATAATGGTGCCAGAAACTCAGACTTCTTTTCAACTCTTGAAATGCTTATGCCATCATTATTCACAATATTATTATCCTTGGGGATGGACAGAGATAATGACATTCTATTAGGAGCATCCCCTTCAATGGAATTGGCTGATTCACTTGAATTTGCATTTTTTGGTTGTTGAAATTCATCATTAAGAAAGCATGCATTTCCTTCAATTGAGGAAACTACACAATAAGGAGAGACAACCATCTGTGGTTGATGATCTTCCATGTAAATTACCTCGAGTTTATCTACAACTTTTTCTTCAGATGGAGAATCTGCATTACACACTTCAATTTTCCTCGCGCTATTTGAAGTAATTATAGTAGCCCATATATCACCTCGAAATTTGCCTACAAGCACAATACTCATTTAGTTAACATAATAGTGACTCTTGATGCTAGATTCTTTAACCAGAACTTGAACTAATGAATATTTTGGAAAAGTAGTCAAACGCAACTAATCTGAGAACTATTTTTAGCAGTAGGGAACTGCATATGTGAAAAGTAAACATCAAACGTAAAGCAATGAAATGTCGCAATCCGGTGACACGTACCTGAACTTTGAGCTAGATGAACAGGAGAGCAATCAAAAGTATCCTTACATGATGAGCCAAGAACATCATCAATCTCTGTAATGGCTGGTCCAATTCTTTTGTCTTTGAATCCAGAATGAGGTGGCAAGTAAACTCCATTGGTTCCATCTTGCCTTCTTTCATCATCTGACAGAAGCGCATCACTAGCCATTTCACTCTTGGAAGATGCAACAGCAGACAAAGAAGATCCTGTTTGCGAGACTTGCTGTTTTTCAAGATTGAGTTCATCTTGCAGTAATGCCTGCGCTTTGTAATCTACAAATAACTTCAGCTCTGAAGGTACTTCTTTTGCAATTTCAAATTGAAGACCTTTCATTTGTTCAAAACTAACTGTAATTGCACCACCAGGTTTTTCCGGTAAAGATGTTGGTTTTCCACCTTGCATTCCAAAACCTTCAGAATAAGAATTTCTTCCATAGCTCCTGAATCCTGAAAGTTCTCTATGATCGCTTGGTTTGATCAAGTCAACATGTTGTGATTTATCATTGTGATGATTTTTGTATAAGTTATTGCCTGAAGATGACATATCAATAACTTTAACCTCTAAAGGAATTTTCTGGATTTCACTGCTGATTTCCGGTCTTATAGGTGAAAGAACCCTTTGGTCAACTGTTTGTTCTGAAAAATTACAATTTATTACGCATCGAGGGCAAGAACCAAATTTGTTGAAGCACCTATCATCATCTTGTACTATGTTACCAGACTGAAAATCAGGAACAGCAGTAGAAGATTCCTGTGATTGTCTTTGTTCACCATGAGAATGCTCCACGCTGTTGTTAGCAGTAGTTTCACAGTTTGACGATGAATACTTCAATATGCCCTCTTGCTTCACGATTTCATATGCATGCAGACTATCACATGGCACATTTGTATCGTTAGTATCTTTCGGTCCACAGAATTCTTCATATTCAGCACTTGATGATGCTATAGAAGCAGCTCCGTAACTTCCAATAGAATTTCTGGAAATCTTTGGCTGATCTAAGAAATCAACTAAATCATTACATGCAAAAACAGACAACGGCAGGACTGCTTTATCTGCAAATTAACAACTAGCATAAGAAGGCATTAAATAAACATATTGGTATGAAATGAACATATTGAAACCCACCAGACTATAGAAGTTCTAAACAATTTTACTTAAACATACCTTTAAGGTCACTATCAAAACTGGAAGTATTAGAAGTGTTTTCTCCAACACCATCACCATTAACTTGGACTGCAATCGTCTTAGGTTGATTCAATGAACAAGTGTGAGTAGCAGAAACATGGGAATGTTCTTCACGATGGCAAATGAATGGTGCATCACGAATATTTATACACATATTCAATCCATCTCCATCTTTTGGATCTTTTGAATAAATTGTATTGTTCATACACTCAGTTTCAAGAACACTAATGTCTTCTTTCATCACTTCTTCAGAATATGAAGACCCATATTTCAATTTGATAGAAACATCAACTGAATTGTTAGACAAAAAATCGTTATCATCTTTAACCGACATTTGGTTATCATATGTGCGCTTGAAGGCTGACTCACCAACGAAGCCCTGACTGCCTTGCAGATCCTTTACCTTAGATAAAACACCACACACATTACTAATTGTTCAGAAAAAGATGTAGATAAACGTTTACTAACCTTATTTGTGCTGTCTGATCCAGAGTGATTGCTACCTCCTTCAGAAGTTACATTCTTAACTGACCAGTCAGCAGAAGGAATTACTTGTGAAGAACATGAGAAACCAACAGTGCTGTCCATGTTTTTGGTGTCTAGCAAATCAAAAGCCATAGGCTCAACTTCCTGCGTCAAGCAAATTTTCTCTTCGGCAACTTTCAGTTCATCAACGACTGTTTTCTGACTAGAAGTTTCATGTTTATGGCTTGGTTGCTCTTTGCCAAAAAAACTATTGTGTGCATTAATGGTCGAGATATCTTCTGGCGCAAACAGAAATAAACCTGGATGCAAAGGTCCTTGATCTATATGACTTTCTATAACTTCCTGACTTTGCTCAGAAACATCTTCATGCCTGCATGAACTAACCTTCTCGTCCAGCATGTCAGCAGAGTCTGATCTACTAGTCACTTCAACTTTCCCGTGTGAAAAAGAGTCATCATCCAAAGATGAAGATTTTGTTCGCTTCTTCGCCCTCAGCATTCCATCAGTCTTATTAGCTTCTAATACCAATCGATTTCTTGTACATTTTGATTTTCTCTGTAATTCTTCAACATGCTTTTGGCCTTCATGAGTTTCAGTGCCATCTCCAGCAGTACGGTCGACATAAGAATCTTCATTTGGCGGTTCATTTATAACCTGGCCTGTCTGCAAGCTGTGTGACTCTTTTGCTTTTGCAGTAATATCGACTAATTTCTCCACGCATATCTGGAGCTCTGGAGCATTATGATTCGGCCTCTTGATCTCCTTGTTGGGTTCGTGAACGACTGAACTCTTCGTCACAGGTACCACAACGGTATTTTTAGCTGAAGCAGACAGGGAAGTGTTCCGTCTTGAACGACGCAAAACATTTGTAGTGAGCTCTATACTTGGATCAATAACATCAGTTGCTTCGCTTGTTTTCTTCTTCCTATCAAGCTTCCTGATCTTTTTGATTGCTACTGTTCCATCAGTAACCGGAGCTACAGAAGTTCCTGATTCCTGATTGTTTAACAGTTTCTGAGACTTTGTAAGGCTGTCATGTCGTTCATCAATTTTCACGGTAGCATTCCCACACTTCTGTCTCTTAGAACGACCTTTTTTTACCAAACCGTCATCACTCCTAGACTTCATTTCCTCAGAATGCACTTCAGGAATAGAAGCTACAACCCCTACTTGTTCTTTCTTACTACTACTCCTCGTTACTATTCTTCTAGGTACTTTAATATCAGCCTGCAATGCTTTAGATCCTTCGACTGTAATTACTCTGCTCCTCAAATTTCTAGTAATTGGCACAGCGCCATCGGGTTTCTCGTCCAAGTAGGTTCCGCCTGGACAAGGGAAGCTTGTAGCCAAATCAACTTCACCATTCCGATCTCGTGCAGTGCAGTGATACCTCTTGCTTGTTTTCCTCGCTTCAAGCTCAATTTTTCCTTCCAAAGCACCCTCAGCAGCATCTTTGGGTGCAAAACCAACAACAGACTTCCTCCTACTAGATCTCCTTCGCTCCGGCAAAGCTCGCACATCCATATCCCTATAGAATCCCTCTTGCTGAACACCAACTTCGTTCAGAGAGAAGCTCACCTTCTTAGGTAGCCGTCTGCCTCCTCCTTCCTCGACACAGCTTCCACCAGAGCCCTTCAAGCAGCCTTTGGGCTTTAATTCTTCGCTGTGTGCCTTCTTTAACACGATAAAACAAATGAGCTTCTCGAAACTGAAAACAATCGGCAACAACACCATCAAATTGCAAAAAATAAACAAACCGAAAATCCTGCATACCTGGATCAGAGCAGCAAGATTGTCAGCCATCTGTGCATTTGTGAGATTGGCCGGGAGACCATGCTGCTTGCAGAGGGCTTGGAGCTCTCTCCTCGGCTTGCTCTTGTAATCCACCTCCATCGGTAGATCAACTGATTGGACGATAATTCTACAGATCTTTCATCATCAGAACAAGAGGAGGGATCCCTTTTTCGAATCGTAGGAAGAACTTTGAGTTCCCTAGATCTGTTCTGCGCTTCGGTCGCTTGCCGTTTTCAAAATTATTTGAATTGCTTCCAACGACACATTTTCCCGCCACGATAACATCAGTTACCACTTGTAAGTACCCAAGCATCCACCGTTCAGGCAATGGAGCGTGCGGAGGCAGTTGTGGGACCAGGGGCGAACCTAGGTATTTCTTGGGTAGATCTAGGGAAAAAGTTGAACCATAGGGATTGCGCTTTATCACGAACTCGGAGGAACCTTTTTCTCACGATTCGTGTAGAAGCCGATTCACCGTTCGATTGGAAACCGCTTACGCTTTGACGTTCAGGATTCACGAAGCTTTTGGAAATGAGTGGTTTATATGATGTGTGAATTTCTTTTATTTTTAATTTTTTACAAAAATCTTGAATTATAATTTAAAAATGGGCACCTGCCTAAAAAAGCTTTGGAAATTAATCATTACTCCATTAAGATTTTATTTTTCAAAATATTCTCGGTCTTCTAATTCTCTGATTTTTTAAAAACAATTAAATAACAAAAAATAAAATATATATATATCCTTTGATTATTTCAAATTTTATAATATGATTTTTATTTAATTAAATTTTGATCAAAACTTTAGCAAGAAAAAAAAAGACTTTAAAAGTCTAAATTAAGTTTAACACTGATATTTAGTTGGGAGGCTTAAAATAATCATCCTTGAAATTTAATATTTATTTCAGTAATAAATTTTTTTTTAATTATTGGTTAGCTTGTCTTGTGCTAATCTTATTTTAGAATTTGATTAAATTTGTACCAAAACTTAATTAATTGCTAACAATAATTTTGGTGACTGTTAAAAGTAGTACACGATTCTTTAATATTATATTAAAAATTTAAATATCCAAAATCAAATTTTCTATTTCTTCCTTTAGAGAGAGAGAGAATTTAAAAATAAGTCTCAATATGATATTACATTAAACAGCGGTTTTGGCAACAATAATATCAAATTGCTTTAAGTCTAATTAATTCTTTTAATACCAATTTAACATAAATTTAAAGTTTTTATCATCCAATACATTTAATTGCATCTACTTAGTGGTTTTAAAAACTTAAGATTGCCGGTCACCCTCAGAACTTAGTCAATAGACTAAATGGGATTCATCATTTTTTTTTAACTTAAGATCCGTGTCAAATGAGATTAATTGCTACGTTCATTTTTTTTATTTTTAAAAAAATTTTAAGATCATCAAACATTTTTGTCAAAATGAAGTGATGATTTTAAAAGTTTTGCATACAACGCCAACAATCGAAGTCTTTATTTCACTAAGAAAGATTTTATATGAATCATCTGACACGATCAAAGTCAATCTCCTATTATATTATTATTTATATTTAAACAAAATTTATTTTATTATTATTAATAAATCCTTTTGATCTTTCTTTATTATTTTATTTTTATTATTATTTTATTTTAATTTTCTCTCTAATATTTTAATTTTTAATTGTATCCATATATATATATATATATACATCTACTTTAACATTATTCTATATAACTCTCATCTTTTATATGTTTAATTTGTTCATTTTATAATCTAACATTCAGCTTTATATAATATAGTATGTTTAATAATTATTTCATAAAATTTTCTTTTTAAATTATATAAGTACCGTATGATCATAATATTCACTTGATATCCTCATCTATTTCAACTATCATTTTTGAATCTGATGTAAAATAGCTGGCTCTCCATCATTTTACAATAATAATCATAAATATTTAAAATTTTCAATCACAAATAACTCATTATTTCCTAACTTAACAACTGTTTTACTACCTTTAATACTACTAAATTTCAATCTTATATATTTTATTTTTACTCTTAAAAACTTATAGTTCAAGTGTTCGAATGTAGAATTTATTCAAAATAATATCATTTACAAATAATTTATATTTAATATAATTAATCTATTAAGTTTGATCACGCAAATTATACGTCGTAGTTGGGGATCGAACCACGGGTGCCTGGGTGACAACCTGGATATCCTACCATGGCCCCGGGGACGCGCTCTTTCTTCTAGATTTTAAGTCATATGGACCATTAAAAAATTTTAATTAAAAAATATTTGATGGTTGCAAAGAGCTCAAAATCGTTGATATCCTAAATAATTTTAAATTTGGAGTTAATACTACAATAATGTTAATTTAGTATGAATCATGTATGGGCATTTTAAATAGCTTTAAAATCTATTGATGCCAGTGCATAAATGATGTGGCTCTTTCTCTAAAATAAAAGTCAAGAGTCAAGGGAGGGTCAAGCATATGGCTGATTTGGTAATGCTGATCAAATGGATTAGTGTCAATATTTGTCTTTTGTCGATTCGACAAGCTGCGTATGTTTCAAGGCACATGGCCACCTAAAGAGCCTTTATAAAGTTGTCATAGAAGATACCCTTAAACTCCTTTTTTCTGCACATAATGCCAAAAGGAAGCAAGAGAAAAGAACCTATGTCAGATTTGATCTCCTTGTATGTATACATAATGAAGAGCTCTAGCAAAGGGAAAGGGGTCTTCTTCCTAAGCTTCCTCTTCTTCTGGGGAGGAGGACTTCTGCTTCTTCTTCAAAGGGAGGGTTGCGGCTTCTTCTTCTAGCAAGAAGGGACACTTCTTCTTCTGGACGAGCTACGCATTTCAGGTGCTCATCTCTTCTTCGAAGAGGAAGTCTTCTTCTTTTCCCTCTTGGAGGGCTGGTTTGATTTTCTCAACTCTTCTTCTTCTTCTACATTTTCACTTTTCCTTCCACGGAATACTGACTTGAGCGTCGGAGGGGTTTGCCGGGACTTCCCGGCACCTAGTAATCCGTTTGTTTCTTTGTGATCTTGCAGGCCCTCGTCTCACCGAGGTCCACCAAAATTGAGGTGGCATTTTCTTAGTTAGTGGGTTGACTGTCGTCGATTTTTGATCGGAACATCTATTTAATAGGAATAGAAGAATATAATAAGTTTCAGAATCTTTAAAAAAATTTTGAAAAGAAAAACGTTTGATGAAAAAAAAAATCAAAGTTTGACAAGTAAGCAAAAGTCAATATACTATAATTCAGCACTTGGATTCGAGCATATTAATTAAATAAATCAATAAATATGCTTTTAAATTTATTATTATTAGAATTAATACCCGTGATCCACACACGCTCGTGCATCCCTATCACCATCTCTATCAGCCAACGCCTTCTCTTCTTCCCCATCACGAGTAGTCGATAACAGTCTCCGTCGTCCATAGGAAACGGCCTCCCTAAGTCCCCTTCATTGTTGCTGCTCGCCAATGAGAATCGTTTGTAATGTAAGATCTCATTGATTTCATCGATTTTGTATGATTCCAACGATCCTATTTTGATTCCACTATGAAATCCGATCCAATCAATCTCATATCTTTTGTAAAAGATGGAATCCGCCACCTTAGCGGCCGTGAGAAGGTAAATCGAAAAATTACAGTTGATTATGACGCGGGAGGGTATTGCCTAGTTTCATTATGGGATTTAGCCGGTAGTTTAGAATTAATTGGGTAAAGGTACTGTGCACTCCTCAAATAAACGCCGCGCGACATCTTCCCTGCGCGCGACCGCGTCCTCCGAGTTCGGCGGAACCGAAGCCGGAGAAAACGTCGGGAAGCAGCCTTTAAAAGGCCGTGCAAGGGAGGGGAGCGAGGCATCCAACGCCTTCCCTTTTCCCTCCGTCGCGAGCTGTGCGACAGCGTCACCGTTCCCTGCAGACCAGAGCCCCAAGCCGCCGCCTGTTCGCATGTAACGACCGCCCTTCTTAACTCAAGGCGATCCGTTACTTATTTGCCAAAATTTACTATTAATTTAAAATTTCTTACTGTGTGATGATTGAGTAAACACATACTCCCAAATGGATAATATAATGCATAGAACTTCCATAATAGTTAACGTTCAAACGTGCGAAAAATAAATAACTGAAAAAGAAAACTAGTTTTGTTCGACTAAAAGTGCGGAATTAAATAACATATAAATCTAGTTCATTCTACTCTGAACATAATGCAAGTTCCTCAAGGATCTTTATTCTATGTTCCACCACAGCACACACTTCACATCGTCTCTGCCGCCTCCGCTACTCAAATTGTTCTTTGCCCTTATCTGCAGTACAAGGGAAATAAAACTATAAGCA
>JBBMKF010414057.1:0-13920 GCA_037834155.1 Curcuma caesia
CGGCCGGTGGATTGGGCCGCCGACATTGACAAGCTCGAGTTACTGGAATGGGTGCTGGAAAGTTGGCGAAAGGGGTCCATACTTGAGACGAAGGACGCCCGGTTGGGGCAGGAGTTTGTGGCAGAGGAGGTGGAGCTGGTTCTGATGCTTGGGCTGCTCTGCACGCACCCGCTGCCGGCGGCAAGGCCTTGCATGAGCCAGGTGGTGGAGTACTTGGAGGGTAGCTCGCCACTGCCGGAGCTTCAAAACGATTGCGCTACAGCACAGTAAGCGTTTTGACGATTATATGACGTCGTATCCGTCATCATCTTCGGTCGGTGGCTACGACATCTTCGATCACCGGAGCCCTATTTTTTGTTCAATTACTGTTAATTTTGATTTCTTGATCAGCAATTTGTGATTAGCTTTCATTGTTTGTACTGTGGATATATAAAGGGATCCAAACAGGTAACTAAACTATAATCCACCAGGTCTTCAGTTTCTTATCAATACAGAAAAGTAAACTACATAAAAGGATAGAAATTCGACGATAATAAGTTACATAAAGTGAAGATGTTACCAGTTAGTGCTTCTTTGATGGTTTCTTAAGAGATTTCTTTGGCTTAAGCTTACTGGTCGAAGATCTCTGGCTCTCCTTTTCCATCCTTCGCTTCGTCTCCCTTTTCATGTTAAACATTGTGACAGCCTGTTTCGTGATGATAAAAACAATAAGGTGGTGTTTTGGAAGTTGGAACTCATTATGATATAAACAAAAACTACAAGCTGAATCTTACCTTATTGACATCAAGTATATTGTTGGAGCTTTTGGTCATTAGCTGTTCAAGAATTTTTGCTGTTTGTTCTTGCTCTTGTGAGCTCATTCCCTTGCCTTCAACTACAGGAAGAAACTATACGAACAAAAGAAAACAATTAATGTGGCATCCGTTTAAAAGATGAGATAGAAATGCTAGAAAATAGGAAACATGTATGTACTATCAACCTTTCGATGCTTGCCGGTATGCTTGAGGGGTTTCTCTCCTGGAAGCTTCCGATCGAATTTCCCACCACTTGCTGTAGCTGTCGCTGCCATCCCAGCTACAATCTCAAGTTCTTCTTTAGTAGATTTGGTAGGTACATCTGCACGGGTTCCTGTAATGGGCCATGCTCTTGCAGCTAATTGTATGTGACTACAAAGGAAATAGTGTTACTAGATTAGATGATAAGTTTTAGGAAGTTGAGAGTTCGTTTGGGTAACTAATTTCATACATGGGAGATGAAGACATATATATTACAAGTTTCAAATACTTCAATGCCAAAACTAAAAGTTTGAGAATGTATATATATATATATAACACAATAAACTAAGTAAAGCTAGCAATCCACCAGCAGAAAGAATACGTGCTAGCTAAACCTTATGAGCTTAAAGGCCTTAATATTACGGTTCAACTAGTTAGGATCCACCTAATAGAGTTTTTTTTTTACTATTAAAAAGTCTTGTAAGACTCACTTGATGGCATAACTGACATAAGAAATATGGATGGTTAATCTTCAACAAAAAAAAATAGTTATTTCCTTGTGTATTCGTAGTGCCAGAATTAAAGGAAGAACAAGAACAACAATAACCTTGGAAGAGCACCAGCTTTAGCAGCCTGCTTGAGGTTCTGCAACCGATTTTTCTCTTGTTTTTCAATTCGTTTTTTCTTTTCAACCTTTCTTTTGCTAAAGGGATTCTCTCCTGGCTCTGCAAGATAAACCAATAGATAAGTAACGAATGAAACACCAATAACCATATTTGAACTCCATTCAGACAACTACAAACAGATTCAACCATAGCTGGTTGTTAAACAAAATACTTACACACTGGAAATGACCAACAACGATAACACAAATATCACTGCTGGAGACAAGTTGCAAGCAAAGTATAGTTAAATGAAAATTAGGATTGATTTTTTTCCCAAATGGAGTAATGAATTGGAGAGTTCATATTGGATTGTGCAGACGAGCATTATGTGACAATAATGATTTTTTTTTAATAGCATGAGTGTAGCTCCGAGGCTATGGAGATGTAAATTACACTGTGAAAGAACCCTATTAAATATTTAATGGGTAATAGAAGTTATATACAGATATCTATAACTAGGAGAAAAGAGATAAGAATGTAAACAGAACATACATATAATTTTATGCTTTATTCCTTCAATCTTGAGTCTGATTTCAGTGTTCAATAACCAAAAAGAAAAAAAATGGCTTGGTTATTCCAGCTCTAGTCCAGTATATTTATGTATATATAAACATGCACACACATATAAATGAACTTCACTTTAAACTTATTTGAAACACACATTCATATAATATATTTATATATTTCCATTTTTAATTAATTGTCAATGTTGATCTAGACATGAAGTAGACAGTGTGGTAACTTGACTACTAGCATTTGATTGATTTAGACTTGGAAAATTTCTCACACCCCTTGAGCAGGTAAAAATATTGTTTTCTCCTTTTACTATTTACATATTGAAAAAATATTAAAATTTATAAGCATCTCAAAAAAAATCCCAAAATGGCAAATTGATTAACATATCATCGATAGTATGAGGCAAAAAATAATAATATTAATGCCAATTTTAATAAAATACAATAAAATGAACCATTACCATCTGACAATTTAGCCTCGATGATTGGTATATCTTTATCATCATTGACCCGGTCATAACCATGAGTTCTTTTCCAAGTACCAGTTTGTTCATCAAAAGCGCGCTTCCCTTTCTTCCGCTTCGTTATACCTGCAAAATGAATGTTCAGTTATATTCAGTTGCACCATTCTAGACTTGGTAGGATGTAATCAACAGAAATATTATAGAAACATTTTAAAACTGACTCATCACTTTAGGGAATTAAGTGTTCTTGTAAGGCTAACCTTTCATTTTAGCAAACAATTCCCACTTTGTAGGAGGCTTAGGTTTGGGAAACTGAAAAGAGACAGAAACTGAATCAGCGTTATTAAGAATATGTAAAACAAAAGAATAAAAGTTGACAAAAATGGATTTGCTGGATCACTGTAATAATATAGGAAATTGCAGGAAGAAAATGCAAGGAAGTTAGAACAGTGCCTATAAGCAGCAAAATGAAAATTATCATAAATAATTGGAATGAAGCTCTTTGAAAATGAATTTACAATTATTTTGATTTCCTGTTTAAGAAAACTGAGAGAATGAATTTCTTGACTAAACTCAGTGACTCAGTGCAACAGATATTGAACTGGCATGAACAAAAATTGAATTAATATTCACATAAGTGAAAAGAAACTAAGGCTAATTACTCCTAGAGGCATATGAGAATTAAAAAAAAAATTATGGACAAAAACTAAGGCTAATTACATCAACACTCCGTCCATCTACAATGCCAAAAATTGGAAAATAGGAAGTCAAAAAGAAAGGTCAAGAAACTTTTGACCATGTTTCTTTCAAAGAAGAAAATAACTAGAGAAAGAAAAAAAATAAGAGAACAAAATAGAAAATGAATTATCAAATATTTGTTATCCAATTGTTTCCTTGGAAGGAAGGAAGGGAGGTAAAGTTTAATTTTAAAATTTTATATATTAAAATCACTTACCAAAAATGGATTTGAAAAGAAAAATATTTAATCTTTTTTAAGTTTAGATTGAGCTACATTGCATGTGAAAGTGAGTTTTCTGTTCAAATCAGATAAAAGCAATATAGAGAAAAACCAAAGCAAAATTTCCCCTACCTTTCTCTTTACTCCCTCATTTCCACCAAAGGAGACAGAGAGAAAGAGCACTTGAAAAAAATTTCCAGTGACTCATTCCCTTCTTGATTTCCTTCCCTCGTAGGAAACCCACCCTTTGTGTTTGCCAATCATAGTGTCGTCCACACACAGATTTACATTGCTTGATTAAGTAGAAATCATGTCCATTGTCTACTTGGATGGAAGAACAAAACAAAAAAGAAAGGAACAATTTAGCTCTTTTATCCCTACTTTTGGTTCCTTCCAAAAATGAGAAGAAGAGGGGAGAAAGAACAAAAATGTGTTGAAAAGACTAGTTGAACCTTGTATCACTTGGGAATAACAGAATCAAATGGTTAAAGTTGTCATTTTATCAGATTTCCTCTTCCTTCCTCTCAAGTAGACAAAACAAAGAAAATCCCTCTCTCCCTTACCCTTTTCCCTCCCAACGCTCAATTCATTTTATCCACTCTTCTTCCATTTAAACAGATATAGCATTATTTTGCAGGTACAGTAATTCGAATACTGGCCATTTTCAATGCTAAAAGATCTATATTACTTTTATAATTACACTAAAGAACATTGCACATTACTGAAAGTTGAGAAATAAATTTTACATTTTCTTCTAATTATAACAAAATGCAATAAATCTGAGAATAATGCAAAACTAACTTAATATAAGGCGTGATGGACACAGAGGACACAGAACCAAATACATACATGTTTTTCCCTCGGAAGCTTGGTAGTTGGCTGCGGCAAATGAACGATGGGACCATCACGATCCTCAGTTGCAGGGAGTGCGAAAAGAGCATTGGCTATGGCTTGGACTAGCTCCGTTCCTTTCTCCAGGCACACCTTGGTTAGCTCCTCCCTAATCATCACAACGAAGAGAAATGCACTAGCTCAAACAAAAGCAGTATAGGCACAGTAAGGCTAGGGTTTTAGCACATAAGCTCAAACTAAAGAGTCCTAAACCCAAATCGAGAAAAAAAGTCCGCCGGTAAAACACAACCGCCGAGTAAGAAAAAAAGTCCACTTTCACGCTAAGTGGAAGTAGAAAAACAGATGGCTACACACCGAGAAGAGGGAATGGAGTCGAAATGGTGAGTGGCATCGAATGCCATCAGGTTTCCCAAGTCGATCTGATACTTCTCCAGCTCCATCGCGAAGGTGTGAGGTGGAGAAAGAGGACGTTGTTCTCTGGTGCAACTGAAATAATATTAGGGTTTCAATCTGATAATTCTCCCGCTCAATCGAAGGATGAAAGGGTAGGATGATACATTGCTTCCAGAGGCAGTCCGCAAGCAAAGGCGATTGGATGGAAGAGACGCAGAAGCTGCGGCGCGAGGGGGAGGAGGGCTGCGGTGCTGCTGCTGACGACCGGCGCTTCTGCAAGGGGCGACGCCTCGATCGAATCGATGATAGCGACGCAACAGAGCAGCGCGCGGCGGAAGACGCGAGCGACGGGGAGGATAATTAAAGAATTGTAAGGAAGGGCGCTGATCGAAATAGGGAAAAAATAAAAGGGCTCCCTGCATTTATCCATCAAACGGGCCTGGAGTTACGGCCCCGCCCAGCACTACTCATGCTAAGCCCAATCTAAATATTTAAAAAGGGAACAAAATTAAAGTTTAATTTTATCTACTTTTTGAAATTTTGAAAATTGATTAGATTATCCTAAAACATTGATGTAGATCGGTTCATTATATTAAAGGCAAAGTGAGTGACACTTTAATTAAAAACACAAGAGAATTATGAACCAAACCCTTGGTTCTTGGTTTATTTTTGTAGCAACTAGCTTATGGGGATGGTTCTTGCAATGATGGAACAATTCGATGATGGTTAACCTTTGTGATTGAGCACCCGATCTAGTGATATCGACTTGCTTCATCGTTGCAAAATTCTCTAGATGTAATATGTCATAAGTGAGATTGAACTTTCATTGTCTAGAAAGTCTGTCTCACCATTTTACTATCATACTATAGTCTGGAGAGCATGTATTCTCCATCATTGTTTTTTATTGAGGTTCATCTTATTTATATTTGATACAACTAAGATGGCTCTATCACTCCTACTATAGCAGAATAACTTGCAATTATCATCAACCTCGCCTTCGAACTCAATCAATATGAATCATTCCATGAGAACTTGAATAATATCCTAATGGAGTCACTCCTAACATGCTTTATTTTTCTTCTTCTTATTTGCACCCTTTATAAAATTAATATTTATTTATATTTTAAAATTTGATATAATTTAAAGAACACGTTAATATTCATGAATAATATTCACGAGCAAAGTTTGTGAATCATATTTATCAATAAACTCTTATCAATATGTTAAATAAATAAAAAAATTTAAAAATAAACAAATAAATTTATATTATCCAATTCAATAATCAATCAAACAAACTTTAAAATATAAAAGTTTCAAATAAATTTAAATTGATAATTTGATAATATCTAAACAAATCAAGTTTAGAGTCAAGCTCAAGATCATCAAAAATAAACCAAGTCAAACTTGAGCCGTCTATGTAGTTTAACTGTTTAAGCTCACAAAAGACCCATAAGTTTTCCTCTTCCCTAAGGGGAACACCCTTGGGGTTTGAGATACAATGGGGCAAATGTGAATTTATTTGTTATTTTTAAAAATATTTTTATTTTCAATGATATTATAATAACTATCATCGTAATGATTATATTTATACTGTTGTTATTACAATATAATACAGACCAATATTACTACAAATAAACTATGTATTTCATCGTAATTATGATTATAAGTGTTACACTATAATATTGATTAAAGATAACTATTATAACTACGTAATAATTATAATCTCGTAATGCTACAATATACCATATTGATTAGAAATAAACTGTCTATGGTGTAGCAGTTAAGGGTGCAAACAAATTAAATCGAATTGAATAATATAAAATATTAATATTTGAGTTCAAATTCAAAAAATATATATAATATTTGAATTCCATTCAAAGTTTAAAAAATATAAATAATTTTAATTTAAGCTCGATTATAAATAAAATTTGAGCTTAAGTTACCGTTTAAATTATTTAAATTTTGATTCAAGCAAAATTAAATTATAATTTAAAATGATTTAAATTAGAATTCCATTCCAACTATTTGAATATTAATTTAAGTATATTTAAATTAAGATGATGTAAAATTAATCAGGATTCGATTCAAATTCGCCTCGTGAACAATCGAATAAAATAGGATTCAAAAAATTATCGAACATATTCAAGTTCAATTCAAATTCAATAATTTTAAATACTAATCAAATATTTTTCGAATCGATTTGAAAAACTTACAAACAAGTTTGATTCATTTCCATCTCTAATAACAACTATGAATTTATCTGCTACAGCAGAATATTATTAATATGGATCAGGATTGAAATATCATGGTTTCATAATTATTATAATAATATTAAAAATAAAAAAATTTAAGAAATAAAAAAAATAGACTCAACGGCATGAGATGTTATTTTTATAATAAATGAAAAAAAAACTGACCTTTTAATTTTCCTCAAACTTTATATATAAATTAATATTATTATATTTTTAATGACATTTTAAATTTGCCTATATGTTTTTTTTAAATAGAGTTTTAAAATTACTAAATAACTGTTGTTAAAAAGTTATTAATTCCCGCATTTGTTTGTCTATATTTATTTTGAGTGTATTGATATTCTTTTTTCTTAAACTAAACCATTTGGAGTCATTAATATTTTTTTATTATCGATAATTTTTTACCAAAAAAGTTATTCATGGTTGAAGTCAAAAAATCATCACCATTGATTCTTAATATTTTTTTCTCGCTATCTGACTTTAAAATATTTTTAAAAATAAATATATGAATTTGATAAATTTAGAAGTAAAATGTATGATAAAAATATTTAATTAAATTGCTAAAAAAATTAAGTAAAGAAAATTCAAACTCGGGGGAAAAACATATAACACAACTTCCAATGCCTTAACGCATTCATTTCGCTTTGCCCTAGAAGCCGCCGGCGACCATTCCCGGCGAAGAGATGGCAAACGAAGATCCCCTTTTCCTCTTTAATGGAGGAGGCGAAGAAGAGCCAGAGCAAATTCGAGGAGATGTAGCGGCATTTGGTGGGGAGGCGAGCGGGGATCCGCATCATCGAGCTCGGATCCGGTACTGGACTAGTTGGCATCGCTGCCGCTTCCATTCTTGGCGCCCACGTCACCCTGACAGACCTCCCCCATGTCCTCCCCAACCTTAGGTTCAACGCGGACGCCAACTCCGACTCCGTTGCCGCCCGCGGAGGTTCTGTCGACGTGCGCCAGATTCGGTGGGGGGAGGACGAGGACGCGGCGGCGTTCCTCGTCGACGGGACGCCGGCGTTCGACGCCGTCCGGGCGTTGGACGTGGTCTACTACGACCACCTCATCGATCCGCTGCTGCGGACGCTGCGAGCGTTGGTGAAGAGCGAGGTGGTGTTCGTGATGGCGCATCTGAAGAGGTGGAAGAACAGGGACGCCGTGTTCTTCCGTAAGACCCGATAGGTGTCCGACGTATCGTTGCTGCACACCGACCTCCACTGCCTGGACAACGAGTCGGGGTCGCCATATACCGCTTCACTGAGAAGACGACCATCAAAGATGACATCGCCAAATGAGTCGATTTTGGTAAGCAAAATCACAAGGTCAGACTGAAAATTCACTTAAGTATTTGTTTCAGTACGTTGGAGTATGCTAGAAACAAGGAAAAGACAGATTCGTGAGGATCCATGATTCTAAAGTAGAAAACTTTGAAAAAAAAAAGGTCAAAAGAGTGTCCTTAGTTTTTTTTGGAATCATCGAGGATCATCTTTTGTTAATTTTTAATCAAAGGGTATCTCACTCCATCCATGGATAACTTATACATAATTACCCAATTGTCCTTTAATATACTATTTTCATTATTATCTCACTTCTAAATCCTAAATTAGTCTGGCATATAGTAACTGTTACGAAACCGTAACTACTACATAATACGGATTCATAACTGTTAAAAAATATTCACGTTGTAGCAGTTATAATTTCGTAACTGCTACAATCTAGATTTGATCTGCTCACTTAATATTCATGTTGTAGCTGTTATAAAACCGTAGCTGTTACAATATAAATGTAGCTGTTACAATACACCTCCGGTTCAAGATTTAGACGAGAGAAATAGACGAAAGATAATAATGAAGAGTATAATAGAGAGTATAATAGACAGTAGTTGGGTAATTATACATAGATTGCTGGTGGAGTGGGATGTCCTTTTCATAAAAAATGAAAAAGGAACTCCCCTTTGATGATTTGAAACAAATATGGGATGCCCTTTTGATTTTTGCCCATTTTTTTCACACTCTACTTGGTGCATGAATCAGGATTGTCCATTTCAGTATAATTTTGGCTACCAAATATTTAGTTGCTAATGCATAGTTTCTACTATGGAACATTGTTGGTAGCTGATTGTCCAATTCATGGATGATTGTTTGAATCTGCCACCAAACATGGTAGCTGATTGTTAGCTCCAACTAACTTCAACTGCCAAATCTTTATGTTGGAGTAAATGTTGCACAAGTCAACTTAAGATCTCACACCTTTATCTTTAAGGCTGCTGCTAAAGTAGTTTTAACCGACTCTGTTATTGATTCCATACTTGTTCATTTCTTGACTGCTAAAGGATTGACAAAGGGTTTCTCTTCAACCAGAAGAAGATAATTGCTTAATAAGTTGTACGGGAGTTTGGGCATGTGCTTCCTTTCCCCAAGAATAAGGAGTAAGTTTGAATTAATTAGTCTTCAAATGAATACCCTCACTTAGCACCCTTGGAAGAATGTAGCAATACTTTCAGATCTTCAAATGTTTACAATGTATTATTAAGGAGGTGAGAATTTGATTGATAAAATATGCTTGTGATGGTGCTAGGACTTATATCTAGGATGATCCAAGAGCATTCCATTAAGCTTGAGGCCTGCACTTCTTATGTGGATTCGGGGGATGAGTATTTTCTGGTTTCTTATTAGCTGAATGAGGGGGATTGGAATGAAGATATGCTGAATATTTGTGGAGAATACTGTTGCGTTCATTATATCTATCTATGGCTCAAAATCAGATGGTAAAGATTATTGAATTTGGATGGGGTGGATGGGCATGAGAATCTCTCAGCTAGAAAGTCTTACAATTTTCAAGATAAGAATGTAGAAGACTGCTTCATAGTTGCAGCTTGTGATAAAATCTCAGCAATTCTAGTTTCTTGTGGAGGCTATCCAGTAATTCCAATGTCCTTTCTGCAGCAATGATTATGATGATGCAAAAGATGTTCTGTATGGTTGTCTTTAATAAGGAATTCTGGATAAGGTTTGTTGGCTTGATGATGGGACAAATAGGATGTATGACAACTGATCGTTACTGTGGGCTTGCATGGCAAATTGTGTATGGATGATATGAAGAACTTTTAATGAGTTAAAATGAGGGGCAGAACGAGAGATAACGACATTGGTGAGGAAGGCTGTCGAGGTTGATTTAAACTATCATATAGGACACATCTGGTTGAGAGAATGGAGCCCAAGCAGCGAGACAGGAGAGAGAGAAAAGAGCAAGAAATCTTTGTTTACTTTGGAGCTAGAAGGAAAAAAAAAAGATTTTGCTTTCCTCCCTCAAATTTGGTTCGTCATAGAAACAGTTAACAGGTGAGAAACTACTCCTTTAACCCTGCAACTCTGTGAGGACCAGCATCTTATGCTCCTCATCTATGACTGTTAACTTTGGGCTACCAAAAAAGGTTCTAAATTGAGCCAAAGATGTTGTCCTAAAGATGATTTCAATAATATTGTATTCTCCCCCCACCCCTTTCATCTGTTGATTTGATTTATATTAGAAGGTGAGAAATATTCTAGTTGGTCAATTGTTTAGATTAGGAAAGATAGATTTCGGTTTAGGATGTTTGTGGAAACTAAGCATTGCTACCTATTGAATTTGATGATAGCATTATATTGATCCAAGTTTTATTTGTTTAAGTGCTTAACTATTATATCTACTCAAAGTCATTACGTAGCCATGGTCAACTTCCTAAACTAGCAAGGAGGATTGCATTTCTTGTATTTAATGCAGAAAAGAAATGATCCTAGATTGGCACATTTGCTGATAAATTTTAAATTTCATCTTAGCGTTTGGTACTTTAGGAATTCACATTTTTCTAATAATTGTATTTCTATTATGGTTTGAGCGTGTTTTCTTGATTACCAGTGTTTAGTTTTTAATTTCTTTAGCATCAAATATATAGAAGCTTGTCTTGTCTATGTAATATTCAACTTTTCATTCAAGTAGGAAGAATAATGCAAAACAGATATGACTTGAAGAATAATTCAAGATTGACGCACCTATAAATAAATTTTATTTTAGTCGTTTGATATTCTGGTAATTATTGCATTTTTTAATAATAATTAGGGATAATTATATTCTCAATTATGGTCGACTGTGTTTTTGTGATTCACAATATTTATTTTCTAATATGGAACTTTAGCATGACATCTAAAGTAGCTCAATTTAAAACAATATCCTGTTTCACTCAAGATAAACTCAAACTGCTTCGTGCTAATCACTTTGCACAGAGGGCTACTTTCTCAAATTCAAATCCTTGTACTATTTCATTCATAGACTAATGCTCTAGTTTAGCATGTGGAAAATATTAACATTTAATATTCAAATTTCATTCGAAACTAAAAATATAATTAATTTTGATTTGAATTTGATTCCAAATAAAATTTGAGTTCTAGTTCGATTTGAATTGTTTGAATTTTGATTCGAATAGAATTGAATTATAATTCAAAGTGATCAATTTGAATCATTTGGATCTTAATTTGAGTATTAAAATGGTGTATAACATTCATATTATATGTTTGAATTCGGTTCGAAAGAATAATTGAACATGGTGAGTTAAATTTGATAATTTTGAATATGAATAAGATATTTTTTTAAGTTAATTCGAAAAGCTTACTAACCCCTAGGCAGTATCATGGCAACCCATCCTTGTTGTGCTGCTAATAAAATGTATAGTAAAAAAAATAACCTTGTGTAGCAAAACAGATCCCTTCACTTTCACCTTTGGTAAGCAAGATGCCATTGGAAGATGAATAGGAAGACTGAGAATTCATGAGCAATCCTAATAAACATAGAGTAGTTGACTAGTTATTGACTTTTTTTTTACTTCCATCCACCCAAGCATTTGACCAAAATTTATAGGGAAAAGAAGAAGAAAAAAATAGTCACTGATACAATGTTTGAGGTAAGAGAAGGAACTGAATCCATGAGAATGGAAATGGAAGGAAGGAGAAATGAAACAAGAGAGAGAGAGAGATAAGATAAGAACAAACATGTCACTCAGATTTGTCCTAACATAATTGAGGCAGCTAAAAAACCATGGAGGTAGAGGGAACCAGAGCTTGGATTTGGTCGAATCAAGCACTACTCTTGCGAGGCCGTCGACTCTTCCTCCACCTCCTCCTTCTCGGTTCGTCCTTCTTGGCAGCAGCCGAGGAGGAAGAAACCTCAACTTTCTTCCCCTCTTCTTTCTCTTCTTCTTCTTCTTTTCTGCTTACTTTTCTATTTATTTTCTTGTTTTTTCTTCTCTTGAATTGCTCCTCCTCAGCACTTTCATCTTCTTTTTCCTCTTCCTCCTCCTCCTCGCGGTCTAATTCCTCCTCCTTCAACTGTTCTTCTTCTTCTTCTTCTTCATCCTCTCCTGCGGCCACCTTGCGCGGCCTCCCTCTCTTTCTTCCACCCCGGGGAGACGACTCCTCCCCTCCAACTTCATGCTTGCTCTTCTTCTTTCCCATGCCAGCAGCAACTCAAGAAGTTCGAAATCCAATCTCTTGCCGGGCAGGTACCTGAAAACCAAAACCGACGAGTGTCTGAAACCCAACAACAAAATTAAAAAAAAAAGAAGAAGACGAGAAGCCTTCAAACCTTCAGACTGCTTTCTTCTTCCTCCAGCTGACGACTCTACATCGACCACAACGTCGATTTGTATGAAGAGGCAAATGTGGTGGTCAAATAATGAGGGAAAGGGAAGAGGATAGCAGTGTCCGTACGGTGGGGGCTCTCCGCGTATTATGTTATTTGTGCAAATAGTCGCCATTGCTGAGGTCGCAGGGTGAAGTGGCACGGCAGAGGGTGCCAGCCAGTTCAAAGGTGGTGTGTGTTGTTGACGAAGGTGGGAACAGAAAAGGGCAAGTTTTTAATGCCTACCAAGAGAATAGGCTCGCCCTTTAGAACATGGATGGACCGACCGCTAGCACATCGTAGTCGACTTGGTGCAAGGAAACAAGAAATTAGGACGAAGAGGGGCGGCCTTCGCGTGTGGAGATCATATCCAAGCGTCTAGATCTCTTCGTGTTAGTTTATATCGCGTGCGCGGGAAAGCCCCTTTCGAACTCAATTATGTTATTAATGCTCACTATTAATCTAGACTTCACTTGAGCAAGAAGATTGCTAAGGAGGACTAACTAGGCTCCATTAAAAGTCAAGTCGAAACGAAAGGAGTTGCCAACTAACGTTCTTCTTTGTATGGGCTTGGCTTCGTGACTTCGTCTCCACTCCACGAAGACTGATGGAGGAGGAAAATTGGGAAAGAAAGAGCGAGATAATGGTAATCAACGGAACATGCACGCACGTCGACTCCTTGATTTGTGGCGAGCATGAGATGAGATGACGTGGTCAAAGATCTTTGTTGGATTTATGCGCCGTCCAATTTCCTCCCCCACTTGCCTACATTTTGTCTCCCTTCTATTACAATAACTCTTCATCCTCCTCACATCACTTTTATCTCAATCTTCATCCATGCTAACAACAACATCTATGTAGTCCAGGTTCATAGTGTTGATAAGAAATTCCACGGACTCCCCATGTAATAAGAGTTTAAATCTTGCCTCCGGAGCATAGTTGAATTGATTACTATTGGTGCAAGAGAGAATGTACTTAAAAATATTAAATCTTTTTGATGTATGAAAAGGGGGAGAAGAGACCTTAAGTTAATAATATAGATTTCTCCTAGAAAGTTAAACCTTGACCTATATTAATTTAAGAAATTGTCAAACATAAAAAAGGGGGAGATTGTTGGTGCAAGATGCACTAAGATCTTGCCTAGAGTTTCGATGTTTGACAATACACCTAAGTC
>JBBMKF010414167.1:0-13918 GCA_037834155.1 Curcuma caesia
TTAAGAAATTTGGAATGGAAAATGCTAAAACAATCTCAACTCCTATAGGTACCAATGTAAAACTGGATAATGATGTTGAGGGCAAATCAGTAAATTCTAAACAATATGGAGTATGATTGGTAGTTTGCTCTATCTAACTGCTAGTAGACCAGATATACTATTTACGGTAGGTATATGTGCAAGGTATCAATCATCTGCGAAAGAATCACACCTTGCCATAGTAAAAAGAATCCTAAGATACATTAAGGGAACCCTAAATGTAGGTCTTTGGTACCCACGAAACCAAAACTTTGATTTAATTGGGTATACTGATTCGGATTATGTGGGTTGCAAGTTGGATAGGAAGAGTACTAGTGGTGGATGTCAATTTCTTGGATTCTCCCTAGTTAGTTGGAGTAGTAGGAAGTAACCATGTGTAGCCCTGTCTACTACCGAAGCCGAATATGTAGCCTTAGGCGGATGTGTAGCTCAACTATTGTGGATGATGCACACACTCAAAGATTATGAGCTTCACTATTCCAAGATTCAAATATTATGTGATAATATGAGTACCATTAACTTAACAAAAAATCTGGTACATCACTCAAGAACAAAGTACATTGAAATAAAGCATCACTTTATTCGAGATCATGTGGCAAGAGGAGACATTGAGCTAAGCTACATTGAATCAAAGTCAAATCTTACAGATATATTCATCAAACCATTACCCGAAGCTGAATTCACTAATATTAGAAGGGGGTTAGGTATGTGTTTTGTAGAATAAAGAATTCTAGCTTTGCATGAGCCTATACACTACATATTCATCTCACAAAACTTTAGAAGGACCTTGATTGTGTATTGGCACATTTAAATTATGTGTGAGATGCTAGGATGATACTTATATCTCACTTATGCTTTTTAGCATATTGTTGAGACATGAATTGTATCAATAAATTTATTTTAGACCATCTATGGGAAAAGTAAATGTTTAATTAATGGGCATCTTGCCCATCAATCATAGTTGGACATTCTAAATAATCTAAAACCATTTCAACAAGTATCTAATGGTGAAAGATAAAGAAAGTTGGAATGGATGAATAACAAAACTTGGAATTGATACGAAATATACAAGTTTGTGCCAAACTGAGAAGTTTATATCAAACCACAAAAATACAATCATTTTTCACAAGTTCATATTTTTCCTTGATAGAATATGTGAAAACATACATACCTACAAAATTTCAGATTTTTCTAAATTTTGTGGATTTTTCTAGGTATTTCTGAAGTTTGTATCAGAAATTGCACACTGCTGTTCACTGTCCAGCAGTCGACTGAGCAGTCGACTGCTTCACTCAACTGATCCTTCTGGGAAGTTCTGAACTAAAGGAGCAGTCAATTGCTAAGGCTCAGTCGACTGCTAAGGCGAACTTCCTATATAAGAGAACTTGAATAGCGGTCGACTGCTAACCCTAGGGTTGCGTCGATTCCGTTGTTCCCTTCCTCTCTTCGTGTCCTAAAGCCCTCTAGAGCCCTAATCTCCTCCATTCTTCGCTCAAATCTCCTTTGGTTCCTCAACTCCACCCAAAACCTAGAGTTCTAGAGCTTGTTCTTGGACAATCTTCATCATGGAAAGAAGGTATACAATGAAAACATAAGATCTTTGTTTTTCTTCCTTCTTCATGATTATGTTTAGGCTAACTTGCTATTTGTTGCTCGTTTGCATCACATAACACATGCATTGCATTTTAGGGTTAGACAAAAGCATAATGCATCTAAGCCTCCTAAGAAAAAAAAGTCTACGTAGTGGTGAGGGGTCCCCTCAATATCCTGCTCCTGAATACTTTCAAACCACAACTGAGCCTCGATTTTTCTGTTCATCTGCCCAACGTTTATTTGAAACAACCGATTTCCATGTAATGGATTGTCGCTACATTAGTTAATGTACAAACTTCTTTCAAACAAAAGCTCCTCAATTGTATGAACACATCATCTTCCATCAACTAGACAAGTTATTTACTTGCACCAGTCACATAAACCTTGACCTTTGTAAGAAATTTTATGTCAATCTTCGTCTAGTTACAATTAATTCCGACAATTTCGTGACTACAATAGCAGGAGTTTCAATTCAGTTCAATGTTGAAACTGTTCGGTCTTTTCTGGATCTTCGATCTTCACAAAACCCTTTCATGTGTTTTCTTGACTTTATTGGTCCCATCACTGGTTTATTTTCTCACATCACAGTAGATCAAATTCATGAGCATTACTTTGGTACCCGTAGAAATCCTTTCAAGAACATTTCTCATGCCACTGAGATGTCTGCCATTAATTATGTTTGGTACAGACTCATTTTAGATTGTGTCATTCCTATTGTGACTCGAGGTCGGGCTATGATACATATTCCTCACATTATCATGATGTATGCTTTATAGCAACATTTTGACATTGATGTTGCCCAACATGTATACTCTTCCATTCTCTACTACTCGTGTATCACAAATGACAAGATCTACATGCCATTTTTGTGAGATACCAAAATTTTCGTTATTTTTATTTTTATTATTTTATTTAATTACTTATTTTGAATTTATAAATGGAACCAACTTGGTTTGGTTGGTGATGGAAGAAGCTTTGTCAAAACGGATGTGAGGAGAAGACTCGTCTCGCAAAGATGAATTAAACAAAACTGATTTAGGTCAAATCAGAGATCGTTTAGTTAGTAAACCAAGCGAACCAAAATAAATCTGGTTTGCTACAGTGATCTTAAAATCCAGTCTGGTTCAATTAAGGTTTCTTTTCCCTTCCGGTTCAGCCTGCGCTAGGATTTCCCACGCGCAGCCACGACTCGCGATCACGACTTCGTCCTTGTGGTTCGAGACTTCGTCGGAACTAATAGACGCCAGCGAAAACCTCGCAAAAAGAGGCTTTAAAAGAAGCCGCAAGCGCTGAGGGAAGAGGAAAACTCTAGTTTTCCCTTCCCCTCTTCACCCCTTCTTCCTCCTCTGTTTTGCCGCAACCAATGCCGGAGGTAACCTTGGCCGAACGTCGCCGCCCGTCGTGTGGAGGAGACCAGCGCCATCAACTTCACCGCCGCTCTGCCCTCCTCTGCTCGAAGACGACGACGCCACCAACAGCATAGCCCGACGCCGCTGCCCTCTCGCTCGCACTCTGCTCAGCACTTCCACATCCTATCTCCGCCGCCGTCGTGCCCTGCCGACCTGCGCGCTGCTGCTCGTGCCATCAGCTCCGCCTACATCCAATCGTTGTGCTCGATCTCTAGTGGCTTCAAGGACCTTGATTGGTACGGGGAGATTTTTTTAGTGCGACGATTCGTCAATCAGGTAGCAGATAGGTTGCTTGGAGCTTGGAGTCTTCGGTCGGCTGCTGCTGTCTCACATCCGAAGATTTGTTATGTTTTGGAGTTAGTTGTCTCTAGTGGTTATATTAGATATGGTTGTACATAGATTTCATACACTGGTGGCTATTCGCTTTTCTTGGCTTTACGATGTTTCCGCTATGTGGATTTTCGGTTATATGGTGCATGCGATAGTAGTGGTGTGGCCATGTAGGCCTTGTAGCATGATTGTTGTGCATTTGTGTGATGGTTAAAGGACGTGTAGTCCTTATGCCAGCCGCATGTGGCTATGTATTTTGTTGTATCCAGGAAAATTGTCATGGATACTGGGAAGACGCTATCGAAATTTTTCGGACGGTCTCCCGGGTCGTGACATAGTTCATTTTATTATCTCACTAGATCAGTTGTTAGTCATGTCATGGTATGATAGAGTCAGATTTTGGAGTCGAACATTGTCTACATCGTATAATAAAGTATTACATATTTATGTTTGTACAGCCTGTGTATCCTTATTTAGTATTATTTATGAATTTTAATGCAGGGATGAATATTGTCCGAGCAAGAAGGCTAACTTCCATATAGGGATGGAAGTCTTCGAGTCGTGACATCACATCATGTCAGCATCTTGATTTTGATCCTTTGGCCACGTCAGCTTCGTCACGCTTATTTTTTGACCATGTCGTATGCCACGTTAGTTGGTCAAACTTTATCTGTTATCACGTTAGCTCACCAATCTTTATCCCTTTCCATGTCACACTACCAAAAAACACTCAATCAAGGTCGAAATTAGTGATAGAATATTAAGTTCGTCACTAATTAGCTATTGAATATTATTTTGATCATTAATTTAGAGATTGACTTAATAATCCATCACACTATTAGTTGCCAATGAAAACCATAGTTAATCTATTAAATTAGTGATGAAAATTAAATGCCATCACTAATCACCAATAGAAATTAAATTTTTGTTGCTAATTAGGATCATTAGGGTTTCCTGATTTGAATTTTTAAGCGTCAATCCCTCTCTCCTCTCCCTCTTTGATCCCTGTGCTCTGGCATTTGACGATAATCTCCTCTCTGACGTGATCTCCTCTTTGGCATGAGGTAAACCTCTCCTCTCCCCTTTCCTTAGCCCTTCAAACTCAGACTGAGATTGTCGGTGAGGTTGCGAGTGCTCATGCTATGATTGCGAGGTCGGTCGCGACCTCGCATTGTGATCGTGAGGCCGACCATGGCCTCGTGTTATGATTGGGAGGTCAGTCGCGACCTCTGGCTATGATCTGGAGGTCGGTCGTGACCTCACACTGTGCTCGTGAGGTTGGTCGCGACCTCGCACTGTGCTAACGAGGTCAGTCGCGGCCTCACGCTGTGCTCGCGAGGTCAGCCGTGCCCTATGCTAGTGGTGCCGGCTTGACCCCGGGCTCTTAGCCTTGATCAGCTACGAGCTCAGCCCTGCTCCAGCCTCGCTAATAGGTCGTGAGTTTGGCCATGACCTCATGCTTGGTCGTGTAGCCATTGGTGGTTGGTCGTGCAATGCTAGTGAGCAGCTGACCGTGCAACCCTAGCTGAGTAAGCATGCAACCTTGGCCAAACGCTCGGGCAAGCGTGCGTGTAGCCCTTATCTGCTCGTCAGGTGCATGTGCAACCTTAGCTGGGCGGTCAAGCACGTGTGCAACCCTTGTCGAGCCATGGGGTGCACGTGCAATCCTGGTCGGGTGGTTGTAAAGCCTTGGCCCAACAACCTCACACATGCATCGCTGTCCGTGAGCCCATGCAACCCTGGCCAAGCTGCCCCATTGGCCAAGCGCGAGTGCGGCTTGGGCGGCCATGCAAGCATGTAGACCTTTATTTTTTGGTAAAAATAATCAAAACTATTGTATATTATTTGTGCCCCTCTATTTAATTTATGACATAATAATGTTTTATGTGCAAGTCTCTACTTGCCGTATCCTTGCACTTTTTGAAGATATTTTTCTTTGTGCACCGGCTTTATGTATATATGCCATGAATGGTTAGTTATTGATAGTATTTAGGTTATTTAATGATTTAATTAAGCTTAATTTTATCTTATATGCATACTTAATTTTACACATTTAATAATGTTACAAATTTATTTTTCATTAGGTTACAATGTATATGAATAAAACTTGGATGTACAATAGATTAGAAAATAGATTTATCACTGAAGAATATTTGATGGATTTGAAGAGTTTGTGAATTTTGCCAATTGTCATCTAAACTATATGAATGGTGATAAGTTACATTGTCTATGTAATCATTGCAAATGTAGAAATATAACTTTCTGCATCGCGCGAACGGCCAACAGAGCGGACGCGAGATGCTCTGTCAGAGCAGAGAGCAGTGCTGGGAAAATGGGTGGCCGATTGCACTTGCGGACGGCGATGGTACGATTTGGGGACACCGTGAATTAGGGGATAGCGAGCCAAGGTGCGCAACGGTAGGCAGCGAGGCAGAGGTGTGTGATGAGGGAAGAAGAAGACGCGGCGCAAAATCGTGATATTGGCTTCTAGGGTTTCTCCTTTTCAACCTGCAACAAGAAGCTCTCCAGCATCTCCTCCCCGTAGCCAACGACGTTCCGTGGGCGAGAATTAGCAGATGGTGCCGCGGGAGAGGAAGATCCGACACCGTGGTGTTTCATAGAAGCCATCGAACAGGGAGCGCGCACGCAGATGAACAGGGCACGCACGATTCCCTTTTATAACAAGGAGCTACAGTAATTAGGATTGAATGAGTCGAGTGGCTATTAGGGTTGGCTGAACCGGCTTAAAACCTAGGGTTTACTGTAGCAATTGAACCAGTTACTGTAGCAAACTAGCTAGGTTTAATCTTGGTTCGCTTGGTTCACTAACCAAATAAACTCCGATTTGACCCAAACTAGATTTGTTCAATTCGTCTTCCCAAGAAGAAGGTTCTCATTGCATCCGTTCTGCCAAACTCTCTTCCATTATGAACCAAACCAAGTTGGTTCAATTTAATTTAAAACTGAATCATTTGGTTCACTAACCAAACAATCTCTGATTTGACCCAAATTAGTTTCATTCATTTCGTCTTCACGAGATGAGTTCCATTCTCCCCCAACTAGCAAAATTTCTCATATATTATAATATAAATCTTAGCCAAATCTAAAGCTAACCTAACTAAATCCAATTAACACAACTCAACTAAATCCAACACTTACCTAATCAAACCACCAAATCATCAACAAACAACCAGTATACTAACCCAAATCCAATTAAAACCATTCTACACTTAATCAACCAGATTTAAGCAAATCCTACTCTCAAGTTAATTCAAAACAAACAGTAAACTAACCTAATCTCAATCACCAATAGATCAATCCAATAGTTCTACAAATTCCCAACAACCAAAACCAATCCTCACTGATTCAAACACCCAAGAACGATTAATCTAATTGTTCTACAAATTCACAACAGCAAATAAATCCTAATATAATCACAACAGATCAGTCTAGAACATATCCTTCAACACCGAAACAAAATCCTTCAAACTCGATCATCATCTGCCACATCCAACAAGCCATAGACAGAACAGAACAACTCCTAATCAAATTCAGAAATTTGAACATAATCCATGAAATCCGATCATGGTAACAAAACCTAACCAATTTCACAGCAAACTCACCTCACCGATCCGCCCTAGAATCCAGCTAAGCTTCGGTTCCTCTCGATCAAGACCCGTCACCGATCATCCACCGATTTGCTTCCTACAAGCAGTGAGCACATCAATCTCAAAAACTCAAAGAAATTCCCACAAGAAAACCACACGTAACTAGCAATTCGAGCTTACCGGTCGATCCTCCCTTCGCATCCAAGCTCTCATGTCACTTCGCGTCATTCGCAAACACCCGATTAGATCCCAGCCACTCCTCGACGAGAATTTGATTCTTTAACCAAAGCTTCTGATCATCAGCAATCCACCGCGGCTTCGGCCTAGCTTTGATTGAATGCGATGGTCGATCGGGAGGAGAAGAGGAGAAGAAGGATCATGATCTTGCGAGCTCGTGCGAAAGAAACTCGCGATTGCGGCTTTAAAAGGATTCCTAACGGGTTAACTGATTTTGGCTTTAATAGATTTAAAACTAGATCCAATCTATTAACCTAAATGGGCTGAGTTAATTGAGCTTATTAGGCTGAGTTAATTAGGCTTCAACAGTAAGCCCAAGTTTGAGCCCAAATCCATTTAATTAAATATGGATTAATTCCCTCTTAATCCTTGTTAACCAATTAGAGCTAAATTATTTATAATTAACCCAACTTCAATTTGCATCCTAAAAAATTTCTCATATCTTACATGATCAAGAGTGGAATTGAGGCTGGATCTAATGAGGGAAAGGAGTTACTAGATCTATTGAAGGAGTAGGAAAACCCCTTGCATCTTCCACAGCTCCAGTGAGGTTGGATCAGATTTGGCGATGATTGGTGGCAATTGTTGATAGAGAATGCAATGGTGATGAATCGAGGAAGAAGATAATCCTCTTAACCTCCTCGGAGAAGGAACTCTTATTACTTTCGGCGATGGAAAAATCCAAGCTCCAACTACAGACCAAGAATTTTTGATGGTTAAAGGATTATGGTTGGTGGTGAAAATATGGATGATATAATGATGGCATCCATAGATGGAATTAAAGATGGATCACCAAAAGGGTATGGGATGGATAGGAAAGGGTAATCCCCTCGATCCCAATTGTGTACGGATCTCCGGTGGCTGACGATGGTGGAGGTAGAAGAAACTCTATGTCCGCGCCCCCACTTTTGTTCTGGATGTTGCGATTTGTGTATTGCGTTGATGGTGGGAAGGGAAAAGGACAATCACCAGAGCAAGGAAAATCACCAGAGCAAGGAAAATCTCTTGACCTTCATTGATCTTGTTGGTGGAGAAGATTGGGTGGATGGCTGATGATGAAGGATCATAGAATAAGATGATGCTCTATTCTCGTGCATTCTTTATACTTGATTAGAATCATGATTTTTGGATCACTGTAGCATTCTCAATTGAATCTGATTTAAAGCTCTAGATCTTGATCTATTGCTGGGATCTATTCTCCCTTGACTCAGATAGACCATATCTTTAACAGATGGCTCAGGTCACCTCATATCTTGGAAGTTTCTCTAAGTTATCTCTTGAGTTGGTAAGCTTGGATCTTGATGGACGCCCTAGATTTCCCCAAGATTTGATTGAACGGTCTAGATTCCTGCAGATTGGATCTCCTCATTTAAGCTTAGCTTTAATCTCAAATTTGGATCGATCCGACTTGAGTCCATGATCATTTGATATCTACAAAGATCACATTCAAATATGTAGGCAAAATACCATAAATATGATACAATTTTCATCAAAGGCTATGAATGGATACAACTCATGAAATACAATACAATTACTAATTTACCGCACAAGAAGATCAAAAAGCATGAATTTATGAGCCACAATATCGTGTCAAAATGGTGATTATCAGTTTGCCTATGGAAAAAAATTGATTGTTGTATAAATAGCTGCATGATCTTTTAGAATGAAGAAAGTGAGCTTATTGAATATAGAATATATAATCACCCTCGTTATAAGCATCATAGTCACATATTATGGAAGAAGAAGAAGAATTTGTCATAGAAAGTTATGTATTACTTCTCGTTAACTGTTAGCTAAACTTCAACATTTGTATGTATCTGCTACAATAGCAAACCACATGAGGTAGCATCATCAGAATGTACACAAATGAGACATAATGTGTTATCTTTCTGACTCTCCTACATGGAAACATCTTGCTATAATATTTTTCTCTTTTGCAATCGAACCATGTAATGTAAGTTTGGGATTTTTAGTAAATAGATTTCAATTATTTTGTCAATCTCGATAGCAATATTTATCTTGGTTAGTCATATTAACACTATATAACTTACCGCCATGAATGTGCATAAAAGATGAATACATGTTCCTAACTGTGCTTATTCTAGGTCTAAAAAATTTGGAAGAGAAGATAGATTTTTTTTCAACCTTTGATTGTCGAGCTGAATGAATTATGGAATACAGGGTCGAAGACTTATGATATTGTAAGTAAAATAAATTTTACCTTACATGCTGTTTTATTATGAGTGATTAGTCTATTAGTGCATAGAGCACCAGTCTGCCTCTATGGTTTTGATGTTTGATAATATACCTAGGTCTGGTAAGTTTGACTAAGAGTTGATCCAGATAGGACATAATATTTAGATATGAGTGAAGTCTAATCAGGTCAAAGTTAACTAGATGATTAGCAAGAAGTCTTAGTCAGTTGGACTTAGTAAGAAATCCTAGTCAGTTGGATCGGGTAAGGAGAAGTCCTAGCTAGAGATTAGGTAGGAGAAGTCTTAGTTGGAGATTAGGCAAGAAGTCCTAGTTGGAGGCTAGGCAGGAGAAGTCCTAGTTGGAGGCTAAGCAAGAAGTTCTAGTTGAAGGCTAGGCAGAAAAAGTCCTAGTTGAAGGTTAGGCAAGAAGTCCTAGTGAGTGAAGCTGGGTAGGAAGTCCTAGTGAGTGAAGTTGGGCAAGAAATCCTAGTGAGTGAAGTTGGGCAGGAAGTCCTAGTGAGTCGAACTGGGCAAGAAGTCCTTGTGAATAAAGCTAGACTAAAGTCCAAGCAAGTTAAGGGTGACCAAATATTTAGTAGATGAGAAGTCTACCGAGTAACTAATCTTAACTGAAGATTAGGCAAGGGAAAGTCCAAGTAGGTCAAGCATGACCGGATATTTGGTAGGTGGAAAATCTACTGAGTGACTAGTCCTAATTGAAAGTTAGACAAGGGTAAGCCTAATAGATTAGATCTACAAGGTAAAACTTAGGTAAGCATAGTAGGTCAGACATACTACAATTAGGCTTAGGTTGCTTTTTGTTGTATGCTAAGTTTGTCAGAACCAGGAGTTGAAAGCAAGAGTAAGGAAGCATAAGAGAAGCAAATAGAAGCAGTCGAATTAAGTTCGGAGTCAACTCAAGCCAAACTTAATTGAATTCACTTCAAGCGCCGGATCATACTACTAGCGCTCGAATAGTCTGGGTGCCCAACTTTGGTCCAGGCACTCAAATCAAGAAGAATCGTCCTAGATAAAGATCGATGGAATCAGATCGGATCGAATCAATCTGGGACATCTGGAAAGGGTTACGGGTGCCGAGAAGAGTCTTTATAAGACCCCCAATGTGCAAGATCAAGAACAACCCTAATTCTATCAATCTCTTATCTTGCAGTACTGTTGAACGCGAATGAAGCCTTGCTCGTGCGATCGAGGAAGCTCCAGGAAGGTTGTACTACACTTAAGACTTCTAGATCGGTCGACTTGAATGTTTAGTTATTTTAATTTAGTCTTACTTTATGAACTTTCTTTTTTATATTATTTGAACTGTAAGACAGGTTTCTCCGTCTCCAAAAAGAGTCCCGAAAAGGAGATCATTAGTGGACGGATGCCTCCATACATAAGCCTTGGATGTACTATCCCTAGGGGTTCGGAACCAAGTAAATTCGCGAGTCTTGTGTGATTTATCTGATTTCACTACTAGCCTCTTTGACAGAACTAATGAATGAATGAGCAAGATTCACAACCCCCTCTCTAGCACATGCACTAGTCCTACAATTGATATTAGAGTAGGTTGGCTCCTGATTGGGCTAACTGTCATGGGGGCAAGAAGGTAAAAATGGAGAGGAAGAAAAGTAATATTTTAAAAGTTCATTTTGAATTGCATATTATTTGTTTTAAATGCAAGAAGAGAGAACATTACAAAAATTAGTGCCTTATATGTAAGACTCGAACAACACCATCGACAATAAAGGAGCAACCAGTGTTAAGAACTCGGAGAAATAAAGAACATATTATGTACTTCAAATGCTAGAAACTTGGACACTACAAGAATTGGTGCTCGGAGAAGAAGATAAAGAAAGAGTTAAATTTGAAATTAGGGGTTACGATTCCGATAAGTGTATTTATTTACGAAATGCCCCTTGGATTTTTCATGATATATTTATTTCTGTTGTAAATTTAGATAATCTAAAATTGATTAATTTAATGAATTCAAATTTAGATAATTTAGATAATCTAAAATTAACTAACTTGATAAATTTAAAAAATTTAAAATTAACTAATTTGATAAATTCAAATAATTTAGAAAATTTAAAATTAATCAATTTGACTAATTCAAATTGAGAAAATTCTGATAATTCAAAATTAATTAATCTGACAAATTCAAACTTAAATAAATTAGAAAATTTAAAATTTAATGTAATTAATAATATTAATTAAATTTTTTTAATAATTTTGATAATTTAATTAATAAAAATTAAAAATTTAAAAAAAATTCAAACTTTAATAGTATCAACAATAAAAATTCATCTAACTTTATTAATTTAATTAATAAATTTAAATTAAATATTTATTTAAATAATTTAACTTTAATAAATTCAATCATTAATAATTTAAATTTAATTAATTTTGATAATCCAATTAATCTAGATATAATTTAAATAACTAAAAATTAGAATAAATCTTTAACTAATTCAACTAAGATAAATCAAAATTGAATAGTTTAAATTTAATTAATTTAAAAATTATTAATAATTTAATCAATCAAGATAAAATGGATAATTTTCTAGATAAATCTAACAATTCAAATTTAATTAATAATTTTGAATTAATTAATTAAGATAATATTAATAACAAGATAAATTCAAAATTCAATAAGATAAATCATAAAATTGATAATTTAACCACTAAAAATTTAAAATTTAATCCTAAAAATTTATACAATAAAATATAAATTTGAAAAATACTAATTCAAATTTAAATACTATAAATAATAAAATTAATTACCATCCAATATCTTTCCATTATAAAACAATGAATAATTCTAAAAATTTAAAATTAAATATAAAATTTTTAAAATTAAATACTAAAATTAAAAAAAATAAATTTATCAATTTTAACAAGTAAAATTTAAATTTTATGAACTAAATTTAAATAATAAAATTAATTATCATCAAATTCTATTTGATTATTAAACATAACTTAATTCAAATCAAAAATTAAATCCACAATCTTTAATAATTCAAATAAAAATAAATTAATAATTCAACAAACACAAGTAAAATTCATAAATCTAATTATAATAAAATACTTATAATTATGAAACTAATTTAAATATTTCTCAAGAAAATCAAATTTTAATAAAATTTAAAATGTGCCAAAATAGGTTGACACATTTGGTCTGCATGAAATGTATCAAATTGAGAATTTGATATATTATTAGAAATCAAAAATTGTTTGGCTTGATTGACTCATGATTTGATGTGGTGGATTGGATTTTATATCATGTTGATATTAATTTTGTATCATGTTGTTGCTACAGATTTGTTTTATAACTTAATGTGGTGGAATGAATGTTGTATGAACATATTTTTGTATATATAGTAGAATAGATTATGCTATTTTAAATTGTATGATATGGTTTGAGATTTCTATTGAATGAATGTGGTGGAATAATTGGTTGTTTGATATGTTTGTATAAATAGGTTATATGTATAATTCGAATCGATCTGATTAATTAGATTGTTTGTATCTATAGAATAATGTCCAAATTAATAGGTTAGGAATCAAAAAATTCAAATTTTGCGACGAATTCATGTTTATCGCAAATCTATCGTAACTAACTATTTCGTCGCTAATTAATAACGAATTTAACGATGAAAATTAATCTTCATCACTAAATGTTGCGATAAAATTTTAAATTTTTCTTGCAAAAATTGATGACGACTTTATAGCAACGAGAAAAATTCGTCGCAAGTGTCGTCGCAAAAACTTTTGCAACGAATTATTTTTTTGAATTTGTCGTAAAATTCATCACTAAAAAATTATTTTTTGTAGTGCTATTTTGGTAAACTAATAATTAAATCTCTTAGAGTGTGATCATTTGCTATAATGATTCTATCATTTAATTTTTATAGTTGTTTAATCACTTTAAAAATATAAAAAAAAAATCAATGGTTCATAGGGCGCTCGTATTTATATTCAATTTTAGAATTTGAGTAAACAATATTCATGTAATTGTGAACAATTTATCGGAAAATTTATATCACTTTATTCTCTAATTTTTTTAAACTTTTTTTATTTACAGCTCAGATCATGATCAATTAGATAACTAGACTTTTTTTAAGTGGATATGTGAAAGTGCGGTGGGTGTAGAAGAACAAATTTAAGTAGAAAGTACTATATAAAAAAAAATCAAAATGATATTTTTTGAAAATTTTATACAAAAGATACTATTTTAATTTTTCCTTAATATTTATTTAATTTTCTTTTAAAATGCATACTAATTTTGTCAGTAAAGAAACCATACGTTAGTCAGTTTTTTTTTATCGTAATCAAATTTGTTAACGAACTTCAAATAGGAAAACAAAAATCTGTCCGTTTCTACAAATCTGATAAATTTTGGAAACAAACAAAAATGGCAAACCCACCCAGCCCTTCTGATGCTTATTTCAACAAAATCTTAAAACGGAGTAGAAATAAAAGTAGAAAAGGCCACCGAGGCTACGTG
>JBBMKF010414276.1:0-13917 GCA_037834155.1 Curcuma caesia
AAGGCTCTAGCCTCCTCGGATTGGGTGAGATGACCATGTCTCCAAATAAGAATCATACGCAAGAGGTCGACTCATGATGTAGGAAGCGTGCCGAGACCGAGGTAAGAGGTCGATACTTGATGCAGGAAGCGTGCTGAGACCGAGGTATGAAGTCGACACATGATGCAGAGAGTGTACTGAGACCGAGGCATGAGGTCGATACATGATGCAGGGAGCATACCAAGACTGAGGCAGAAGGTTGGTGCGTGATGTAAGAAGCATGCTGAGACCGAGGCGAGAGATCGGTACTTGATGCAGGAAGCGTACCGAGACTGAGGCAAAAGGTCAGGTCGGCACGTGATGTAGGAAGTGTGCCGAGACCGAGGCATAAGGTCAGCACGTGATGCAAGGAGTGTGCCGAGACCGGGGAGAGAGGTCGGCACGTGATGTAGGAAGCGTGTCGAGACTGAGGCGAGAGGTCAACACGTGATGCAGGAAACATGTCGAGATCGAGGCGAGAGGTCGGCACGTGATGCAAGAAACATGTCAGGACTAGAATAAGAGGTCGGGTTCCAAGTCTACAAGGAAATCTTCAAAGTTACCCGATAATTAGGCTTAACTGATTTCTCTCAAACTCTCCTTTACCTAATGTCCACGTAATCACTAAATATCCTTACCGGATCAGTACCCTTCATTTGTTTTTCACATTGAAATATTATTTTAACAATGCTATCACTCTCAAAGAAGCAAAATCAAAATGAGATAATGATCCCATTGTAAAAGCTAATAACCAGTTGCTATATGTTCATGTAGCTTCTACACGATTGATCATGATCAAAAGATATTCATTTAAAATATAACGGGTGTCATGCAATCTCTATCATTTATTGTTCTCATTAAAATATTATTTTAGCAATGCTATCACTCTCAAAGAAGCAAAATCAAAATGAGATAATAATTTTGTTGTAAAAACTAGCAACCAGCTACTACATGTTGTAGAAGATACTTGCTAACTTTTATACAGTCGATCATGTTCAGAAGATACATACTCTTCAAGAAACAACATTACAAAAACATAATAAGAGTTTAACTCATCTAAGAATACACTAACAACAATACACAACTAGTTTTTGAAATTGAGCTCATCATAGTTTATAATAAGAAAACAAGTCTTTGAAACAAGATAATGAGAATAAAAAAAAGGTAGCATACACACAAGGTCACAAAAAAAATTTAACATCATTTTTTTCAGTCATAAATCACAACAACATTTCAATTTTGAATACATTGATTATAGTGCAACATCATTTAACATCATTTGTTTTAGTCATAAATCACACATTTTACCTAATTTGTGTAATTCATTATTGAATGGCCCACCTTTAACCTGTATTTTCTCATCCTTGCTTGGTGTAAAATTGTTGGTCTACAATGCAATAGGTTATCAGCATAGCACATCATAAAAAAAATGTAAAATCAGACCTACAAATTTGTAGTTAGTGTTTGAATTTAAAGTTCATCATATATTCAACTTTATCAAATACTTATGATGATCATTACTTTAGACTGTCTACTAGTTGCATTATAAAGTCAACTCTAGAAATGCTTGTGGCCAGGCTAGGATGCCAATTTTTATAGTATGACAAATGCATGTTTTTGAAAATTAATATCTACAATAGGATAATATTAGTTTTTCGTAGATACTACTAGCTTTTTTTAAAAAAAAACTAAATACTTACAATTTATAATGAAACATTTTAGTTTCTTGCAGTCCAATAACAAGGAGGTGCCAATGATCATCATCCTTATTGATTGGGTGGAAGATATATATGATAGGCTTGTCCAGATCTATTTTTTGTTGTTTGCATAAATGCTTGGGCACACATCACTTTGAACAAGTCCTATGTTAATCAAATCAAATGTTAATGAAATCTATGTAAAATAAAATATTACAATTATAAGATAAATTTTCTAACCACAAATCCAATACCACAAAAGATTGATGAACACCAGATTGTTCCTGTCTTTTTAGCTTCATTTGCTAAGCCTGAAAAATATGCATTTATGTAGTCTTCATGAGTGTACTGGTTCTAGTCAAATATTGTTAGAAATGAGTTCATATTTAAAGCTTTTGATGAGTCAGACTAGAGGGGCAATAGTATGTGCTTGCAAGAAAGATTAAAAATAGAAGATTTAAATCTGCAATTGTAGCAACTACAAAAATTCTATGTGTAATACCAAGTGTATAACATATATATGAGTTTAGCATAACTACTAAAAAATTCTTGAAGGGAACTAATGATTTATTTTCATTTAAATGTGCATTCTCCATGTCTTATTTTGAATAAAGAAATTCATTTAAATGTAATTTCAAATGTCTTATTTTGTTCCTCTATACAAATGATATTAACCAATTTGAATATGCATATCTATCACTATTGGGACAGGTACTTAAACTCACTTTAATTGGCTAAGTTTTAGCAATGTATCTGCTACTGCAGCATCTTTATTCTTCTTGAAATTTGTACTTGATTACTGAAATAAACAAACAAATATGTTATTAAACTCTTAAAAATACTGGAATTAACTACAACCTACAACTAATCTTACCTTCAAGATTTTGTCTTTCATAGTTATAACATTATCAATATGTTGACTTGATGTTGTTAGTACAGTAGTGGTAGTTGCATAGGAAGAGGGTCTTGTTTCTTGTTTTGTTGCCTCTACATTCTCCTCGCCTTTTTCCTCTAGCTTCAATTCCAAGCCCACCAGCACTAGCAACTTGTATTAGTCTAGTATCAACCCTTCTTCTTTGGGATACACTTTTGAACCAAGAAGGTAATGATGGTTCTCCCTTGCATTCACATGCAAAGGTAACCTAGTTCTCTTTGTGGCACACCTCTTTACCCTTGTATGTATAGTTTTCAATGGCTCGGGATTAGTAGTGGCCTCTAGGGGCTCTTTACCTTTGTTATGGCCGGGGGATGCTATTGTCTCTTCTATGACATTGCACTTCACAAGACCTTGCAACTCAGCTATCAGTTTATTTTTTTGAGCTATTGTCATGTCCTTCTCAACAATAATTAACTCATTATTCTTGACAATTCTCTCTAAAAGATCAAGAATCTCCTTTGTTTTGTTATCCTTCTCATTAATGAGTTTCTCATTAGAAGTGGTGGTGCTCTCCAATAAACCAACCACTTCTTGGGAACTCTTACTGAGGGGCCCTATATATGCATCCTTATCCTCAATTATTTATCTTTATTTTTACAGTCTGAGCATGTGACTGCTTCTGTAACTACTTCTGGACCTCCTGTAGATTCCTCATCACCTGGGATAGATGGTAGGAGACCAGTAGATACAAATTACAATTCTGATCTTGATGGACTTAATTCAACAATTATTTTTTTGGTGGAAGGGTCTCTATCATCTTCTTATTAATGCTACACGTGAGATAAACCACTTCCAACAGACAATTCTTAGAAGGGTAGCTAAACTATTTGGTTTTATAATTAGGACATGCTCACACATCCAAACCTGTAGTCCAAAAATACTTGATTAAGGAATTTAAATCACACAAACAATACTGGCAATGCTCAAACTTATTAATTTATATAAACTTACAACCAACATTTGTACAAAGTCTTTGAGCATAGGCTCTCAGTGATAGAATGAGTTCAATGACTTCTATTTGAGAGGCTATGTATTTATATAACCTCACACCAATTATACTTGCCTATATTATCAAAATCATCTATACAATCTATTAGTGATAGTGTAGGTAACGTACATGTAATGCTAGTAGTGGAAAAACATACACAAATAAAAAAAAATACAATATGAGAATTTGACAATACAGAATGTCAGCATTAGAAACTTCTTCCCTTTTAATTTTCCGAAGCAATATTTCAAGAACCTTCTTTGAACATTCTCCATCTTTAAAATGTTATAGATATAGTTGACTTAAGGCAGTATGTATATGCATAGAAATTGTATCTCTATATTCATGTAGTCTTAGTACCAGTGAAACATTTTTTTTTTTTGGGTGAGCTTTGCCTTATATTTTGAAATATGAAACATCTAGATTCAACATCCCAGTTATGAAACATATTTTGCTCAGTCCTCTTATATGTAAATTCTCTGGAATATCTAAGACCCATGCAAATGAAGTTCTTTTTAGTAGTAAGACCTGTTGTTCACTAGCTTGCATAGACTTTATAAAGTTCTAAATTATAACAGACTATTTTTCCATTGCATTTATTTTTTGTATGCCCGTAAGGCTTCACTTCTATAATTACCATTTTCACCACTCAAAGATTCAGAATCAGTTGAAGTCATTTAGACCTGTAGCACAAATACTAGATTTCTTATTTATAATGTTGAAGTTAAGAAAACACCATTGGATATAACCAAGTGAATTGAACTTATAACAACTACCAATGTATCCATATAGAATTCATTTTCGTTACGATACAATGTGTAGAAGCTAGCAGCTAGTTGCAATATGTTATAGTAGTTAGCTTCCACAACGTGTAGCAATTAGCGAATAACAACTACCTTTGGAACATGTGTTCATAGTATGAGAAAACCATTGATGTTTGCTACAAGATCATAGCATGTTCAATGGTAGCATCAATGACAACATTCTTACTTGCTATAAAGTAGAAGCATCTGATATCAAGCAACAATGGATAATAGACTAAATCTTAAATGTTATAAAAATTGTAAATCTTAAATGAAAGCTTCAGGATGACAAATAGGAAATCTTACAATATTACATTGATTTCATCTTCTATTCGAGACATTGACTGTATATCTTTGAATTTATTTTTGGTATTTGAATAAGAAAATCAAAGTAGTTGCGAGAGTTAAAATGGAAGGGAGATGAATCGTCAACCTATGATCTCTGTAAAAGGAAATTGAATGTGATAGTGTCATCTAAATGATGTCCTTTTGAATTAGTCAGCTAATTATAGTTCAAATCCTAAATATTAAATCCAATTCAGAAACATATAAAATTTGAATCAGATCTATATTAAGGATATTTAAGATAATTCATTTTAAATGGAGACGTATTTTAGGAAAAAAAGAATGCCCAGATATTTTGATAAACATCCTCTTTTAATTTTTATCAAAAATATATATCAATTTTGACTCTTGATCTGAGTGACCATCCCATCTCATAAAGGCACGTAACAAAGAATCAACCACGTATTTTCCTGTTCCCTATTCGGGTCAAGCTATGGTGCGGACGACAACGACACCTGGCCCGACCCAAGTTTTAAGCGGGCAAATCCCTACCTTTAATTTGAACAGTCGAACGGCGGATCCTCTCCCACACTTTTTTCCAACCGACGCCGTCGTTTACACGTAATAAGAGCAAAGAAATATGATCTAAATCTAACATGGATGCGGATCTTAATAGGTCCTAACCCGACCCCTTAAGCGATCGCCAAGGTGGCAACTCTATAGTTCTACCTTCATAGCTAACATCCGAACCCGTTAATAAAGCGGAGCGGAGGCAAAGAGGTACGATTACCGCCGCGGAAGAGAACAAAAGAACAGTATAAAGCATAACGCCTTTAGATTTCATCGTCAACCATTTCATTGCTAAATACGTGAGCGAAGCCATTCGGATCCACGTTTCCGTCTCCCTCGCCGCCTGCATGGAAGCTCGCCTGGTACGCCTCCGCGCCGAGGCCAACGCTGCACTCGCGCAGTACGAGCCACTCGCCCTCGTCGTCGCTCCGATCGTAACCTTATTCCTCGCCCGCGCCCTTCACGTGACCCTCCGCGCCCTACGGGAAAAGGGGATCAAGGGCGCTGTCCTAGGGTTCATCATAACCTTCGTGAAGTGAGCCCTTATGTACTTGTGCGATGGTTGTATTTTTTGTTGTTGTTGTTAATTTCTCTGTTTTGAACTGAAGTTGCAAGATTTGGTCCAGGTTAATTCCAGGCGTGAACTGGTATATCGAGTTCGAGAAGAAAAAGGTGAGATTTTTATTTAATTTAGTCTTGAATTTAAATTTGGTGTTCCACTTATGTGGCCGAGAGATTTTGCAAGTTATGGAGTTGGAGAATGCTTCGGGATTGTCGTTACATTCGAGGTCTCATTTAGAGAGAATATAAGCATTTATCTGAATCTTTTTCGATGCATTTGACTCCGAATTTCTATGATTTGTTGCTAGTTTTTTAAATTGCATCGAAGATAACATGATTTTCTTAGAAAGCTATTTGGTAACAAGGACATAACTAATAACAGTGTTTTCTAATTTGTCTTATGTTTCTTGAAACAAAATATTTTATGCTTGTATGTCAATAAAGTAGTAGAATTGGTACTTCAGGGCTGATTGCTAAATTTAAGATATCTTCCGGCAATTTATCCATACAGGCTTGCTTGTAACTCTGCTTGATTTGGTTGAAAATTTTCTTTGGTTTCCCCTGTCAATATCTGAGTGAAGATGGCCTCTTATTCTCTTCAGTAATTATCAGGTTGTGGATAAGTTACAATCAGGTAACAAATCTAAAAGGGAAAGCTGGAGAACTGAGCTACCAAATGTTGGACTCAATAGAGCTACGATACAGGAACTAGAGGATGCTAGGAATAAGGATGTAGCATGGCAAGGCAAATGCTCTGGCACAGTGTATATCTTCATCTAACTGTTAAAAAATGTAACCAAGAATGTCAATTTTGGTCCTTCATTTGCTAACTAAATTTTATGCTTAATGTGGTATTGCAGATACATAGGAGGAAGCGAGTCTGAGAACCATTTTACTTTAATAAATGAGGCACATGCAATGTTAGTAAGATTTTTCAAGTATCTTTAATTTGTTGGAGTCTTCCAGGTGCTTGATAAATATAGTGTTTTTTTTTCTGTTATGTGATTTTTCATGAACCCTTTATTTCCAGTATGAAGCCCCTTTGCTCCTCTACACAAAGTGATCTAATTAAAATCAAATGCTGGCAATTCCCCCTACCTTTTAAGAGAACAAAAATGAACATAAATAGGATCATATTGCATTATCTGCATCTTGTGTTAAAGCCATCTCAATCTACTTTAGACTCTATTAACATTGTCAGTATATAATAGATGTCTAGAGGTGATTTTTTTATATGTCACAATGTTATAATTAAAGCTCCTCTCAATAAAAGCCTCGAGGAGAGTGACAATGTTATAATAAAAGCCCTCTCAACCAAAAGATTTTGCTGGAAAGAAACTCTTCTTTCCACTAGTAATATAATACTCCACCACCTTCAAGCGCATTCCAAGCTGTCTTCTAGGCTTCAGAACACTCCACTCACCGAAGCATATTATTGTCCTGAAAAAATTTTCAAATGAAATACCCCCATAATATGTTGAAAATGTTAGTGATAGTCCATTAATCCCTAGAGACAATTGGATTATAATGAAAATTAATATATTGTAATTCAGCAATATATAATGAAATTTCTCCTTTATTAATGATCTTATAATACTCTATGTAACTAGTAGATTGTAATAAAATGTTCTAAAATATCGACTTTGTAGTACGATAAATGCATATTATGTTTCCACTATACGATAACAATAGGGGATTTCATGCCTATAATGCCTATATGCTTGTTAATGTCTAACCAAATAATGCGCAAGTGGAATGGTAGGAAAAAAAATCCATTAGAGATGACTGGCTATGAAAACTCATTTGGTATGACTGCTTAGTGACTATGAGGATCTTATGCAGGACATGTGCAACCAGTTTGAGATATTTATGCATACTGAAAATCAATTGAAAAGGACTATAAATAGATAGACTTGACGGCTTGATTAAGCCCAATAAAGATTTGTGCACATAAATAGATGAAGAGGGGTCTTGATGTGGAATCAAATAAGATAATCATTTAGGTACATTGTTAATATCTCTAGGAGCCTATGGAGTCACACATGTAAGGCTCGAACTCTTGACATAAAATGTATATATCTTAACAGAGCATAAAAAGCTAATTAAAAGTTTATACCCTAATTAATTATCAAATAATTAAGAGTGAATTATTAAGATTAATTAATGAAAATTTTAATTGGGTTAAATTAAATGTTAATCAATTCAATTAAATTGGAAATATTAGTTGCAAAATTAAGAGTGAATTTATGCAATTAAATTAGAGGAACAAATTAAAATTAATTAAGAGATAATTGCATTTCAATTAGGCATTTAAAAAAACTCAAATTAATTTTAGAAGAAATGTAGAAATTAATTTGGGGAAGAAACAATTTTAAAAATTTACATAGTTGTAAAATTTTTAAAAGGTTTAGGCTCTTTTAAAAATCAATTAATTTCCAAATCAAAATTTGTGGGGATAAATTAGGAATCATCTTTATAACTAAGAAGGCTTAGATTAGATTGATAGGAGATCTTATAATCTACCTGGCCAACCTCTCTCTCCCTATTGTCACTGCAGATACTCTTGGGACATTAGTTGTTTCTCTCTCTTCATTGGGCACTAGCACCTTTGTGCTACGATGATAGACACAAGCCATGTGTGCAAAATAGAGGTCGGATATATTTGTTTGTTGCATGACTTCCATGAAAGGATGCCTTGTAACTGAAAAGTATTTTCACTTTGATCTAATCACAAATGATCAAATTTAAAAATACCATTGCTTCCACTGACCTAGTGCTTCTTGTAATATTTGGTGTTAGTTCTTTTTATTCACATACTGTAGAAGATATTATTTGAAACACCTATCTGCTTTGGCAATGCACCAAAAAAACATATTATATTTTTAAGAATATGCTACTTTAAGATTTCTTGTGAAATTTGGACCTAGCGTAGCTAAGTACTAACTATTTGGGGTAGCTCTTGAGCTGTATCTCAGCTAGTTATGAGAAACAATTGGCTAGTCCATTCTCAGTGTACAATGTACATCTCAGTCAAGAAAGCTATATGGTAGTCTGATATTAATTCTACATTACAAAGACAACTTTTGGTGAAATGGAGTTGAACATTAATGACTATCTGCAAACAGGTTTTCACATACCAATCCGTTGCACCAGGATGTGTTTCAGAGTGTGGCAAGGTTTGAGGCAGAAGTGGTTGCTATGACTGCTGCTCTCCTTGGAAGTAAAGAAAAGATATCTGGAGGGCAAATCTGCGGTAACATGACATCAGGAGGAACAGAAAGTATACTATTAGCTGTTAAAACATCTCGTGATTACATGAAAGCCAAAAAGGGAATTACAGAACCTGAAATGTGAGCCATTGTTAACTTATTCTAGTAACATTTCATAATCATTTAATCATCTGAAGGACATATGTATACACCATTAACTTCTGTTTTCTCCCTCTCAATTTTACAGGATAATTGCAGGATCTGCACATTCTGCTTATGACAAAGCAGCACAATACTTCAAGATTAAGTTGTGGCGTGTTCCTGTCAATAAGGATTATGTAGCAGATAGTAAAAGAATTAGGCAATATATCAACAGGAACACCATAATGGTATGCAATTTTATTCCTACTTGGCTTTCATGATTGTCCAGGTGGGACTAGAGCTTACAATTATTAAACTTATTCTGACTTGCTTATTCTCCTATAAGTTTCAAAGTTATCCATTGATTAGGGCTTATATAATCTTGATATACCTCTTCTGTGTAGCATCTAAATCCTTGCCAATCTTAATTTTCTATTGGGTTGTCTCATATAGGAGACCCTTCAATTCATTATAATTTATAATTACCTTTAACCAAGCATCTAGACCAATACCATCTATTGTTGATGGGTTGGATTAATCTGTTGAGCTTTTTCCAGTAACCATTCTCATTTTAAAATGACAATGTTTTTCTAGCTGTATTTTGTTTGAGGATTAATTGTGGCCATGAGTCTAGGAGTCTCATCCAGTTTAGGGATTTTCTTTTCTTTGTTAAAGCTTTGCTAGGCTCTAGTTAACCAGAGAAAAATCTCATTGGCAGTTGATAATACAATTTCCAATTCCATGCCAATTCCTTGTGATAATTTGGTCATTTGGTTCACATCGAACTAAAATATCTATTTGGTTATTCAGTAGTTAATAAACAATCCATGGCAAGCATTAAAGATTATGCTCATTTGCCTATCATAGATTAGATTTCAGTTTAGTAAATCATGTTGTTGCTTGTAGTTGGCCAAATGCTTACTCAATGTTGTTAGTCTGTATGATGATGTTTTGTTTTAGCCAAGTATTGGTAAGTGGCTAATGCATTAGCCATTGTGATTGTGGTAAACTGTGTTCCTCCAGAAGTGCCCCTTAATCTTATGTAGTAGGAATTTTCACTCTCGATAAGTGCATTTATTAGTCTGAGCAAAGGCTAAATAGATAAGATAAAAGGTAAAAGAATCTTGTTACATGTGTGACCAATGTTCGAAATGGCATCCTGGTCCATAGTCAGACTGGCACAAGATCATATTGAACCATATTTTGGCACAAGAAAACTAGCGACTAGCTGTCTAAATCTCCCACCAGTCTGATTCAAACCTGTATAGTTGGAACTCATCAGTAAAAGAAATAACTATTAATCAGGTTTATGCCTAACTTAAGAACAACTAGTTAATCTTTGTATATAGTTCAAATAAACTCCACATTTAATTTGTCTCATTGATTAGTATTTGAAACCAATTACTTGTTTATGATTGTGAAATTCTACTGTGAAAATGGAATTTGCTGAATCTACACAGAAATAAATCATATTTATAATTCAATCTGGTCCAGATCAAATTGCTTCAAGAAGTGTTGTTTGCTAGCTCCTAGACTATTGAATTAAATCTCTTCCTGAACCAGTTCTGAGTCTTGACCAGTAAGGTTTAACATCCCTTTTGTATGGGTACTGGTTTTGGAATGAACTGAGATGAACATCAAACAGCACTTTTTTTTTCATATATAAGTCTTTTTCTAACCTCACTTGATTGTGGACTTGTTGCTTTGTATCTAATAAATCATGTGGCTGGTGGTATTGTGAATCTTCCTTATGCATTATGAGGAATTTTTTTTTACTGAACTGATAAGTTTATGCTCGAATCATGGACCTAAAATGATCTGTGGCATTGTTACCATAAGAAAACACAGATGCCTGGAATTTTACATCCTTATGATTTTATTTTAATAACTTTTTTTTCATGCATACAACCTGTTTAGTAGGCTGCATTCCTGTGTTCAACCTGATTCTCTTGTTCTTACAGATTGTTGGTTCTGCACCAGGCTTCCCACATGGAGTTATCGATCCTATTGAAGTATGCTTAGTTGATTTCTTGCATTCTTCAGTGTTTTCTGCTTGACTCCATGGAAAAATTGATGTCCTTAATTTTTCATGTATGGTTACCTGTGTAATTTATTATTTGGTTATTTGTCTCTAGGAACTCGGAGAGTTGGCAACTAAATATGATATTTGCTTGCATGTTGACCTTTGCCTTGGTGGATTCGTTTTACCATTTGCTCGTAAGCTGGGGTATCTTCTGCAAAAAGCTATAATCTCTCTTGGCTGATTGGCATTTCTCTTTCAGTTTTCTTATGTTAAATTTTCTTTTCTGGTTGACCATGATTTTCTGTTGTTGTTTTTAGGCTAAGTTCTTTGGTATCTTGTTTAGATGTGGCATTGCTGGGACTAAATGCTTAGTCCTTAAGATGCTTTTAAAATAGATCAATGCTGCATTTCTCTCTCACACACACAAAAACAAATAAACAAAATAGCAGTCTCAATTTCTAAGATTACTCAAGTGGGACCTTGCAATTTCTCTGGTCTCCATGTTCATGCCTTTGTATTCTCTCTATATGTCCATCCTATTTGAGAAAGTATGGCCATTTATAATATGTAGAACTTTTTATTTCCAAAACCAGCTTTACTCTATTCCTATCTCCATATCTCAACTTTTCTGAGCTAGTCTTGCATTTCAACTAACAACGTTTAGTTTAGTTTATCATTGCACTGAGGGTGATAGGCATTTATTGAATTTGGATTTTTTATGAGCAAATCAGTTAGGTTCATTTTCTGATCACCTAAAAAGTTATATGACAACATGGAATATACATAATGTGCTACTCCAACAGTTTTGGTACTGCAGTTGTACTTTGTCATCATTCCATGAACTAGTGCATGAGGAACAATACGTAAGTTGGTAATCATATAATGGACTCTATTTGGCAATCAGATATTGGCTTCTATTGTTATCCTATCTTGCTCTGACTTATATTTTCGAATGCAGGTACCCAATTCCACCTTTTGATTTTACTGTTAAAGGAGTCACATCAATTTCAACAGATGTGCACAAGTATGGATTGGGCCCTAAGGGAACGAGTGTTGTTTTATACAGAAATCGCGAAATAAGAAAGGTAGGCAGCTCTTTTTCCTGCTTCCTGCATGTGTTCTTAGTTTTGGTTTCAACTCTCAGGAATACTATCTGTTAACCTAGTTACCTGATTCCTGATTATGTACGTAGTTTTAGTTTCAAGAATATGCTCTAACATATTATCTCCATGTTATCCCAATGGTCTCATGATATTTGTTTTTCCAGCAAATTGTATAAAGCAGTTAAAGAGTTGGCTATGCGATTTTTGAAACTTGTGTAGTTATTTCTCTATTTTGATACCTTGATTGTGAATTAACTCACATGCTTTAATGCATATGTTTGTGAGCTTTATTCTCCCTGATTTACTAATTTCTGGTAACTCAAATTATATGTATGCCAGCTGTTTCTTTATTGTTATTTTATTTGTTCTTATCATCTCAATATTGTTGCAAAGTAGGTAAAATGACCATATTTACCCATCCATATGTATATGGAACTGTTTTAGCTAGGATTCCTATTCTTCTGTAGAACATGGTGTAGCATGTGTAAGATTTAGGCATTATATTTTACACCTGACTTGTTCTACAAATATACTTGTAACTATCTTTGACTGTCATAGTCTTCTAAGATTAGTTATCCAACTTGTGTAGCTTCATTATCACCTTTGTTCTGCGGAAACTATCAGTTGGAGTTTTTGTTGTTTGTAAAAAATAAACTAATCGTTCAAAAGTCATCCACTCAAAACACTTCTCTTACCATGCTAAGCTTCCGAAACAAACTGTATTCACCACTATTTATTTGGATGTATCTTTACCTATATGCTTAGTCATGCTTTTAAAATGCCAGAATACATCTATTGGTTTGATGTTTGAGCACCATGCCCATGTGGAATACTAATTCAACTTCTTCTCATACTTTGTCTTTATTCTTGATGATTTTACTGATCTTTTGTTTCTGACGTGTCACTTCTCTTCCAATTTTTGGCTGATCTCTGAGTTCTCTGCAGCACCAATTTGTTGCCGGTAAGTTCATAATGGTCTCTTATGTCCTGTTTATTATTTAAATGCGAAGAATGCATGCTAATTATTTGAGTTGGTAGTTTCAGTTTGTTCTGCATTTTGTAAATTTTCTTGTTCATATTAAATGCTCCGTTAACCTGTTCTCCTTGGTTCCTTGCGATATGCTAACACATCCAACATGGACATTTGTCCAAGCCCCATAGAAATAAAGATTATATCTTACTTTTTTTGTGCACAATTGGAATGAGAATTCCATGCAAATTCCATAAGATCCAGATAGGCAGATACTCTTTTTTTTTTAAAGTTTACAAATAGGACTTTTACTTGTAACTTTTATCATCTGAAACTATCAATACATGAATCATTAAAATGGTATCAAGTAGATCTAGGATGCCATTCATTTCTACCTTATTTTGGATTTGATTATGGTGATCGGAGACCTACGATTTAGAGAAGAATAATGTGTGGATCAAAAATTGTTTTGACAATTATCATTGGCTGACTATCTTGTTCATTGCCTATCACAATGCCTATTTGCTCCACTGAGTAGACTATTGCTGTTCTAAAATTAAAATGTTGAAATTCATGAGCAATGCAGTTATATAACGCTTTAATTATTGGTTA
>JBBMKF010414494.1:0-13913 GCA_037834155.1 Curcuma caesia
CGGAGAGATTTGTGACGAATAAAATATTTAACCCCCCCCCCCCCTTTCTCACCACTACCACACAAATAATAATAATTAAAAAAAATGCTAGCCTTAGAACCCAATGACTAGTCATTCCATAAGTTTGATCTGTCAGCAAATGAAAAATGATATGGTTTAAGCATCCTAACTGCCTAAATCTAATAGATTAATTACAGTTGTTTTATCTGACTGTTGAAGTTCATGAAGAATGATAGGAAAAGCATCGAAGAGTACATCTCAACAGTATTTATATTCTTTGACTAATGTTTTTAAGAACTATTTATAAGGATCTTTACGAAACCAAATAAATAATCTGATTACTACAAAAGCTAAATCTTTTAGCTTATGTTGAGAAATACCAGGGAAAGACTTCGCAGACCACTACAATAAGTATGTTATGTATTAGAAGTTTGAGAATTTGACCACTTCATAAAAACAAAGATGACACTAAATAAATCACTCATGAATCATGGTTATACTATTTCAACCTACTTTCTACTATTGCCTTTTCTAATAAGAGTACATTTGATTGCCACAAGATACTAATATTATTTTTAATTTTATCCTTTTAGTTTTCCAACACATCCTAATATTCTCATTTTGCAACATTAATTTTTTGTAATTTATTTCCTTACTGCCCAATGCTCTGATCCATATATCATAGACAAAGCATTTCTTTTCATCTAAAGGGGATACAATCACACAAAAGAAGTTCCACCCCCTATTCAACTACGGTTGTTTATCCTATTAATGTATCTCCATCAATATCTCTTTTGTTAAATAATACATTCAAGATGTCTAAAACTTACAAAAATGACATGCCTATTCATCCTAACTATTGTCTCACTTATTTTCTTACTAATGAAACTATCTTCTGTACATTCAGTTTTTGTTTTTCTTAACATTAAATTTTTACTCTAAAAATTTTCTCCAAGGTTCAAGCTTCCAGGAGTCTGCCTCTATTCATCAATTTGCAAATAACATAAACTAAAGAGATTTATCCAGAATACAATTAGTGAGTTCATCTGGTACTAACATAAAAATATAAAGCCTTGGATCTTAGCTTTAATATAAGCCCACAATTATGAGGAAAAGATTTATCACACGCAAGTACCCTATTACTGGTGACTACAATGTTCTATATCACATCGATATCATAATATTTCTTTCTTTATAAAACACAACACAATAATTTTCAATTGTTATCATAATTTTCCCAAGCCAATATAAATCATATGCAACTCCTCCTTTTCTCCATCATTTCAATGATTCCAATATCAACTCAGAACTGAAGCTAGAAAAGATTGAGAAAGCATGAAAATTACACAGCAGTAAGATGAAAAATGGAAAATTGATATTGTGATTTTTTTACTTCAATTCAAACCTTATTTCTCCTTTGTTCTGATGCTTGTGTGGAATAATTTGATGCAAATGTTCTTATTAAATGTGGAAAGATGCCAGGCTTTGTTTCATAAATATTAAGTTGACCTGCAGAGTTTCTGTTGATCAATTGCCATCTGGAGAATTTGGCAGGTTTTTCTGAAATTCATGTCGGAAACCTATGTTAACTCACAATTTTCTGTTGAAACATTTGATTACAAATATAGAAGTTAAATAGAAAAAACACAGCAGAAAGAAAGGAGACAGAGGCATATAAAAGCACTTTTCTGTACAAGGAAACTTTCTTTGCAAGTCAAGCCAAATGGAAAGTAGCCAAGTTGAAAATATAGGTTCGTCAAGTAAATAAGCTCCTGCAAACGACTCATTATGGCATTTGTGGTAGGATTTTCAACATAAGTCAACATAAATGCGGGTACAATGGTCAGTGCTAGTTTTAAAAATGAAAACTTGTATTTCAATGATAAAAATAGATGGAAAGAACTTGATATAATAAAGATAATGATTGACTGTAGTACCTAAGCATGATGTATTTTCTTGCTCTCACAACTTTCCTCATAACTTGGTCTTTCATATTAAATACAGGGTTCTTGAGTACCTCCAAAATTTTCTCTAATTAAATCCTTTAAAATACTTTAAAGCACGTAGATATACAGGTCAGGATCTGTTGAATAACAAAGTCAAGATATCAAGCGCAAGGATCTGTTGAATAATGTCAGTGATTTGGACTATTGTTATACAGGTCAGAAAGGGATGGCACAAGAAGCACGTAGATATAAAGAGGTGAAAGAAGGGAGCTGGAAAGGAGGGAAGAAAGAAAATAAGGATTTCTGTCAATTAGCAGATTGTTTGTTGACTAAGAAGAATTAACTGGAAGAATAAAAAAAGGGGATATGATTTAACTCCAGGTTTATATGCCAAAATGCAATAAAATTATATTACACATCTACCAACACACTATGCTTGTTGCAACTTATAAAGGAATATAAACAAGTACAAGGATATACGGAGTAGTCTCCAGTGGACGTGGCAATAACTAAGATTATGTATTTCTTACAACCAGTATAAACAGTTCAATAAAAAAATGCATATGTATATGTTGTTGTTTTCACTCTACATTATAGACTCTTCACTAACCTGTTGTACCCATAGCAAACACCCAATACTCAAGCACTCCCAATCAGACATCAAAAACCCTGTTGACCATGTCTAATTTTTTTTCAGAAAATGAGGGGTCAGATACCTAGTTCCATACCTATGTCAAATACTCATGCTCAATTGGTATTAACATAATTTGCACTCCTTTTATATATTATAAATTACAAAAAAATGAATAAAAAACACAACAATGATCAAAGAAGGATGGCTATATCTATACATGCATCTTATTGATGGAAAAGGAAAGAAGAAAGAAATGGGAAAAAACAAGCTGACAACTTTTCATTACTTGAGGGCAAGATTTATGATTGGCAATGGAACATAAAGGCTTCAAAATTAGCTAACCTTCAGCATTTGGTATATCCTGCAAAAAGAGGGAGAAGAAAACTGTTAAATTAATGAAGGACCTCAATCTAATATTTCAGTGTGACTTCCATAGTTTAATACATTGCACTGGGAGTAGAAAATGCCTGACAGTCATAATGAAAATACTTTCTGTATAAGCTATCAAGAAAAATTAGATAGGGAGAAAGCCTGTTGACATAGCCTCAGAGTTGCTCTGAGGAATATCATTATCAAGGTACTACAAAGAGAAACTAAGCTACCATAACTTTTTGAAATTAAATCTAAATGGTTCATTTGCAGTGATGATCAGTAGTGAGAAAATTGGATGGGCTGTGTAATCATTATTTCACAGTCACAAATATGTTCATCCAAATTAACTAGTTTATTGACAATGAAGACTAATTCCCTAGTCCCAAATTTCAGAGAAGCTCTTTCAAGACTTATCCAAAGGATTACTCAACAAGAAGGAAGCTTTGGCTTTCCCTCACCGAGCTAGAGGCTGGAAAAGGAGGGATTCTCGTCAATAAGTACCTCCGACAAACCTGAACTCATTAATCTTACATGAATACATGCAATTAGATAGCATATTTAGCTTTTGTGACGCCAAATTCATTATGTGATTCAATTCTATAATAAGAGTAAAGCCAGATTTTTTAAATTTCATATGAAAGATGATCATGCGGCGTCAAGAATCCAAGTTTTCGGTGATATTCAGGAACGTCAGAACACTCTCAAAGTGAGATGGTTACATAATAAAGATAGGCCCAAAGTTCAGAAAAAGGATAATTTCTAATCCAAATTATCATTCTCACAAACGGCCCAAAGAACTGAGTCGGTGTAATAGACAGGAGGAATGCATACCAAAGGGCAATAAAATTTCGTCCCGCCATAGACAAAACTAAAAAAAAAAAAAAAAAAGAGGAAATCTCAGTAAAGAGTCGCCACTGAACAAGAAAAAGATCCTTTTAAAGTTGAACTCGTCAATTGAATATCCATTTTTTTGGTAAAAATCAAACACACAGACACAGAACAAAATCAAATCACCTTGATCGATGAATTCGCCGAGGAGGTCAAAGCCGATTCCTTTACAGAAGGGAAGCCGCCGGTGCCGCTTTCCGACGCCCCCTGCCGAGAGGAGGGCGAAATCAGGCGGCGCGAGGCGGCACGTCTAGCGATCCCTGACAAAACCCTAGACGCCATCATCAACCAGAAAGGAACCGGACGAGACGAGAGTTCGCCGTCAGACGGACGCAGCGTCGCGGCTGAGAAATTTGATGCGGAGGAGGAAGGTCGAGGGAACGCTAGAATTTATCGGCCGAAAGCCGAACCGAGTACTGAACCGGCACAGTTCGGGACAGTGGTAACGGATCTATATCATATACTTTACCGTTTTCAATAAATCAAAATTTGTCATATAATTTTCAAAATAATTAACTTATAGTGCACTGTTTAAAAAGTAATAAATTAATCACATAAATAAAATCGGTTAAAAAACATATTTTCATTCTTGTCTTGCATCTTTTAACCATGTCATACTAAATAAAAAATTCCTTTAAAATATTTTTTTTATTATTGAACTGCTTATCTAAATCACGTACCCAACCCAACTTAAAATTACATACTGTATTTTCGAAATGTCCGTAAATCTATTTCATCCAAAACTGATTAATAAATGTAAAAAAAATTAAATTATTTTAAATCAAAATTCAATAACGTAAATTGAGAATAATAAATTTTTAAATTTATAAAAGTAGATAAAATTTATAACAAATTTATTATAAAATTTAGGATGATAATACTTACTAATCAACATGTTAGTGCATTCTTATAACTCTCCTGAGTTGAGAAATATCGAATTATTAAAATTTTGAATAATATAGGTTTATCAGTTAATTTCTAATAAAATTGATGTAGAGAATTTTTTAAATTGAAATTAATGTATCTATGCCTATGTAAATTGAGAATAATGAATTGATAGAATAAAATTTTAAAAATATATTTTAAATTAAATTTATTATTTTCAATTTATGTTATCTAAATTTGATATTTAAGTATATTTCTTATTTTAAAACCTGATTTGATATGCTTACACGTGTTATGCTGTAGGTAGCTAGTATAAATTTTTTTAAAAACTTAGATTTTAGAATATATTATTTATTATTTAAGGTTCAAGATTCATGATATAATATTATATATACTTTTCAAATTAATATATTTTGTATACAATTTGGAATATACTCGAATCAAATTAAAAGAAAATTTATAATGACATATTAAATCATTATATATATATAACATAACTATAATAATAATAATAATAATAATAAAATATTTTTAAAATGAGAAATATCATAAGATACTATTTTGATATTTAAAAATATAAAAATATAGAAAAACTAATTTTTACCAAATTAGTTCTTTCTTATTTTATTTAAGTATATTCCAAATTGATTTCGAATTGTATGAAATTGTATTAAAAAAAGTATGAAATATGCTATTATATAAATATAGAAAAGGTAAAAATCAAAATGAAACCCCTAATTATTCATAGTGTGAAAAGAATATTCCTCTTTTTTAAAATATCAAAATACTATTTTATACATAATTTAATACCTAAAATACTCTTTTTTATAGTAATTTTTATTAACCTTACATATTAATGAAGTAGCTTTGAGTAAAATTATACCTTAGAATAATTTTACAATATTTATTATTTTTTAAAATTATATTATTTACTCTTTTTATTTATCAAATTAAATAATTAAAAAATATTATAATTCTTGTCCTGTTCTTTCACTTAATTAAATTATTTTTTTTATTTCTCTTTTCTGGCTCGGTAAATAAATACTCGGGTTATTGTTAAAATAACTGAAAGATCTTTTCTTATATATAGTTATTATTGAAAATGTGTTTATTAGGTATTTTTTTCTTTAATCGTGATAGATGTTGTCATGTCGATTATATAAAAACAAATTAAATTAAATTAAATTACAGGTGCCTTTATTAGTTACCTTCGGTGATTCTGTTTATTTTGTTTTAATCAATCATTGATCACTTTTCACACAAAGTTGCGTATCCCTTTACAACCTGTAACCTACTTTAATGATAAAATAAAATATTTAAGTTATTTTATTGGCAATTTAACATAATTTTTAATCTTTTTCATCGGCATTGATAGTTTTTTTAAATATATAATTACTTAGATTTGTCTCCTTTGTAAAATTACTTCGATTATTAATTATTAAGAAAATATAATTTATAAATTAAATTGATTTATTAATCCAAACGAGTCCTCCCCGATTTTTTATCCCGTTTAAGCCGTTTTGGGTCCCACTGTCTCACGTGATGAAGTATAATAAAAAAAGCAATTTTTTTAAATTAATATTATTAATTAATCGTTGGGGGTGTGTGTCAGGGAAATTATTTAATTATTTGAGAGAAATAATTAAGGAAACATGTGACAACATTATTAAAATAATAAAAATGTGTTTTTTAAATAAAGAAATGAATTCATTTAATTAACGGAATATAATATAAATAAATCGATAATAGGCCAGATCAAAGTTAAATCTTAATTTGCTTAATGGCATTATTAGAAGGGTTAATGGATTTATTTCATGGTCAAAATAGAATAAACTTTAATCACCATAATTAAAAATTCCCCCTCTGCGGTAAACTGTGGGTCCCTTGCAAGAGCCAATGGCGATGAGTGTAATTTTTTATTTTCAAATTTTTAATGGATAATGAATGGCGATTAACAGATCTGTGAGCTGGAACACGAACGAAGTTAATTTAATTATTCCTGGCTAATTATTTCCATCGAAACTAATTCATAATTAATTAACCAAACTCAAATACAAATTTTTCTCAAATTTGGATGCTAATTACTAATCAAAGTTTGTAAGATATATTTTATTCAACGTCAAATTCGGTGTGCTTCCGGTCATCTAGGAGCCTTTTGAATTTAAATTTGATATTCTAAGAAAACAATTATTGAATTTTAATTTTCAAATATTTATTTATTTATTTATTATTAAGTGCTAATCATATATCAATATAAGTCAAAGCACGAGGATCGCACTTGGTTCTTAAAATAAAGATCCCTCCATGTTCCACATTTAGATCGATATTATTGGCAATTAGTTATAGATAATTTATCCAAAACACCCTTAAAAATTATAAACGTTTAAACTCAATCCTCAAACATTTTCTTAGTCTCTTAAAAAAATACGGCATCAATAAAAATTCAAGGGGCATTTCTCTGAATCAATTAAAATTTGAGAGTGTTTTAAAAATCACCAATAATTGTGATTGTGATAAGAACAACACATGGATCTGTCAAAATAATAATAAAAAAGGAACAGATCGATGTTGACTTTTCTAAATGATAGAGATCTAGAGAGAATACCTTCCATAATATAAATATGGCAGGCCATTAATTTAAGGTTAATTATAATTGTCTCGCTAATCGCAATACAGAGTTTTTTTATCGTTATTTTTTATTTTAATAATTATTATTATTCATATTTGCTATAAAAGAATATTATATTTGTATGATATATCAGATTATTATGAATTTATAATTTTAGAATGGATCGAGCCTATCGTGGTGAATCACTTGGCTTAGTTGGTCAAAATGTGGGACCCACAGCTAAATAATCAATTTGCAGTCCATGTTTTTTGACCTCTAAGACTGTGCGCAATCTATTGGCTGAGAAAAGTGTTTCCTGTGTGCTGTTTTGTATGTTTGACAGCGCAATACGATCGGGAACAATTATGCAGTGGAAACTCATCTTACAATTAATTTTTAAAAAGGGCTCAAAGTTATTTATTTCTCAAATAAGTCCTTACCTCACCGAATGGACAAAAATGTCCTCATCTTCATGCTTTTGCTAAGAAGAATATAAGAATAGTTTTATTTAGAGAACGTTTTTGGAAGAATAAAAATTAATTTGGGATGCTTTTAAGAATTACTGATAATTAGGGTCCTGGCCAGCTAAAAGTAAAGGCTTTAATATTAGTGCAGGCGAACTTCCATCAACCGGAGACGCTACCGCCACGTGTCCATCCCCAGTGTCACCGGCTCGTCTATAAATGGCGACCGAGCGCCGACTGATCGACTCCGCCGCCGAAGCTTCCGATTCTTTCGCCGCACCGATCGAGAAAGAGCGAGAGAGAGATAGAGAGAGAGAGAGAGAGAGAGAGAGCAGGAGAAATGGCGGAGGCGGACATCGACAACCTTCCCAGGAACGACGCCAACCACACGGCTCTCACGCCGCTCTGGTTCCTTGACCGCGCCGCCCTCGTGCACCCGAACCGCCTCTCCGTCGTCCACGGGCCCCGCCGCTTCACCTGGGCAGAGACCTACCGGCGGTGCCGCCGATTCGCCTCCGCCCTGCTCGCTCGCTCGATTGGCTACGGCAAGACGGTGACTCACTCTTCCTCCTCTCACTCTTTTCGATTTCTAGTTCGCTTCGTTTAGGGCGCCTTTAGATTCGCGATGAGCAAGGATTTATTGTTTAATCTCTTCGTTCTTCACAGTATTCCTTTAGTGTTCTTTTAAATTTGCGATTTCTCTGCCATAACTCCCTCTACTGCTTTTTTTTTTAACGCAATTTTTAGCTCTGGATCTTGCGGATCTTGCTACTTTCGATTTTCGATTTCTTCTTGTTGGCTAGTGGACTATTCGTATATCCATTCTCTCGATTCAACTAAGGATTACTTTTCCTATTGATCTGTTGATTACTGGTGTCGATGTTGCTTAGGGCACATCAAGATTCGCGTTAGTGTTGATTTTTGGTTTAATTTGATTTCACCCTTTACGACCTTCTCCTAGTGATTCTTTGCAATTTGGGATCTTTGCTGCCTTCATCTCCTTTAATTACTCAGCTGACTATTGCGGATTGAACGTGCCCGGATATTAAGCTTTGAATCTAGATGCTTAAATCTTCGTTTTGGATAGTGAATAATTCATATGTTTTTATCTTGATTAACTATCCATTCTACTTATTTTTCTACGATTCAGTTTTTGAGACGTTTAAAGTTCTCTATTTGCTGTTCCCTGCATATTATCTTCTAGAGGATCCCTTTAGATTAGGTATGGGGATCGGACATTCATAGACGTAATTTATATTGGAAGGATGAACTTGGATGGACGTAATTTTCTATTTTTAGAAATTCTTGTATCTATCCGAAACTGCTAGGGCACAAAATATGGGCTTCTTTGTATAGTTGGTGTATATCCAGTGGAATTATGACAAGCAGAGAGTCTGTGTTGAATATATATAATTTTTGTTATTCAATAGATCATAAATTTAAAATTCAACATTTTAATTTATAATATTAAAATAATTTTGGAATTGCTCTGTTTGTCGTATAAGGATAAGGGTATTTTTGGATTTTCATAATAGAGGGCCTTATTTATTTGGTTATTTTTGGTAAAGGAAGCTTTGATGGGACAAAGATAAAAGATAAGGAGCCCTTAAATTTTCTTACTGGATAATTTTGAAAATGCTCCCAAAGTTGGACAACTTTTTAAAATTGCCCCCTAAGGTTTCATTACTATCAAAATGCATCACTCAACTAATAAGTGTGATTTATATGGTAATTTAGAAGGCAAAATATGAATTTCAGTTTTAGAATGACATTTTAACAGTAAAATGAAAAAGTTGGGTGCATTTTGACAAAAATAAAGCCTTAAAAGTCCATTGAGGACTAATCCATCTTGAGATCCCTGAAGACTGAAGGGTATGCTAACTTGAGATCCATGAATGATGCATGTGGAGAGACTCATGCAGATGCAGAGAAGGAGACGGTTCAAATACCATGTTGAGGGAAAAATTAGGTTTTCTCAGTTCCGAACCATGTTGAGGTAACAAATAGGTTTACTTATCCTCAGAAACCTTGTATAGTCACTCTCTACCTTTACAGGGAATATTCTATGCAGCCCTTAGCCCTTACATATTTACATGTAATTCCATAACAAGCTTAATCTTACATGATTAAAGAAGTATATTGTATCTTATTGTGTATCTGATATATGTATGTATATATATTATATTAAGTTTATCAAAATTGCTGGTTGAAATTGTCCAAAAATGTGATCTCTAGTCAAGTGACAGGTAGGCTTATATCCTGTAAGACGTGGTGATAGTCTGTCATTTTGTCTATTTGCATGAAATATGTGGGTTCTTGCACTTTGTATCTATTCTTCTTTTATTTTATTTGATATGACTCTCTACATCTAGATGCAGAGCAACTTGAAACTAAACAATTGAGCCTGCTTGTTTTTCATATGCTTTCTTTTTCGAGATTCATCTCATTGAGCTTTAAATTATGTTTCTATGGAGGGATCAAGGGAGGGAAGAAGAGGAGGAGAGAAGGGATAAATCATGTTTATTTGGAATCTTGAATGAGGGAGGGTGAGAAAATGAAATTGAATAATTATGTACTATGAAATTTAATTATCACAAGCAAGGTTTCATAAATGAATTAATCGAGCTTACTGCTCCCTGATTATACATTTATACTGCTGTTGGTTCATCATTCAAGCTTGTCCTAGTTTGTCTGTGTTGGGATGTTAGATTATATCGTATCTTGTTTGGAAGAAATCTTAGTATGAATATAGCCCCGTTTCTAATTACTTAAACAACTAGTCAATTAACATGACAATGTAACTTTGGAGTATTCAATCATCTGTTTTTTGTTCTTCATCCAACAATCTTCATTCGCTTGATCCTTAACCTCTTAGAATGTGAAACCCAAGGAATTACATTACATCTAACTTATAAAGAGTTACGATCTGAGATTTCAGAAAATTTTCATTTTAAAAATTATCATATACCTAAGGATTACACAAGTAATTTCTCTTAGAAAGATTTGGAAGAAAAAAAAGGTCTTATTAGTTCTATGGATAGATTCTGGTATATAGAGTAATTTTAGGGAGTTTGGTAAGCAGCTGATGTCTATATAGGGACAACTTAGGCAGCACAGAAGATTGAACTCAATGTTAAATTATAGTTTTTATGGTCTGATCATTACTTTGTTCTCACATCCTTCACACTGATCACTTTGGTGTGACAATTTTCTCAGGTAGCTGTAATTGCACCCAACATCCCAGCAATCTATGAAGCTCATTTCGGCATTCCAATGACCGGGGCAGTATTGAACACCATTAACATTCGGCTAAATGCCGCCACTATCGCATTTCTGCTGGGTCATTCTTCTGCAGCTGTTGTTATAGTCGACCAGGAGTTCTTCACACTAGCCGAGGAAGCTCTGAAGATCATCGCTGACGAAAAGAAATCAGCATTCAAGCCTCCTATTCTTATCGTGGTCGGCGATGAAACATGCGATCCTAGCTCTCTCCAATACGCTATCGGAAAAGGTGCGATCGAGTACGAGAAATTCCTGGAGTCTGGGGACCCTGACTTTGCCTGGAAGCCTCCGAAGGACGAGTGGCACAGCATCGCCCTGGGCTACACTTCTGGAACCACATCCAGCCCTAAGGGAGTGGTGCTGCATCACCGGGGCGCTTATCTAATGGCTCTCAGCTGTGCTTTGATATGGAATATGACTGAAGGTGCCATCTACTTGTGGACTTTGCCCATGTTTCACTGCAACGGGTGGTGTTATGCTTGGACCCTGGCCGCCCTCTGCGGGACGAGTATATGCCTACGCCAGGTGCATTTGCAATCTTCTTATGATCATAAATTTCATGCTTCATCTAATTTCCTACTCATTGTTCTTCCTTCTCTGTTCTTCGATCAGTTACTCGTTTTAGAATTTAAGCTTCTGTTTGTGTTGATTTTTTAGGTGACGCCCAAGGCTGTTTACTCTGCGATAGCCCACCAAGGCGTCTCCTACTTCTGTGCTGCTCCTGTTGTCTTAAACTCGATCGTCAATGCCCCTCCGAGCGACACTATTTTGCCTCTCCCGCGCGTCGTGAACGTCAACACCGCCGGCGCTGCTCCGCCGCCGTCGCTCCTTGCGGATATGACCAAGCTTGGTTTCCGAGTCACCCACACGTATGGCTTGTCGGAGACATTTGGTCCGTCTGTCGTTTGTGCATGGAAGCCTGAATGGGACCAGCTTCCACTTGATGAACGGGCACGCCTCCATTCCCGGCAAGGCGTCCGCTACGTCAGCCTAGAAGGCCTTGATGTCGTGAACTTGAAAACCATGGAGCCGGTCCCTGCGGATGGTGCCACTCTCGGCGAAATTGTCATGCGAGGGAACGTGGTCATGAAGGGCTACCTGAAGAACCCAGAGGCCAACGCCGAGACCTTCGCCGGTGGTTGGTACCATTCCGGCGACATTGGCGTGAAGCATCCAGACGGATACATAGAAGTCAAAGATCGCGCGAAGGATATTATCATCTCCGGGGGCGAGAACATCAGTAGCTTGGAGGTGGAGAGCTTTATGTACATGCATCCGGCAATACTGGAGGTCTCAGTGGTGGCCCGACCGGACGAGCAGTGGGGGGAGTCGCCATGCGCATTTGTAACCCTGAAGGACGGCGTCGACTCTTCGAACGAGCAGGCACTGGCAGAGAGCATCATCAAGTTCTGCCGTGAGAAAATGCCGGCCTATTGGGTCCCCAAATCCGTCGTCTTCGGGCCGCTGCCGAAGACTGCAACTGGGAAGATCAAGAAGAACGAACTGCGGGCGAAGGCCAAGGCCATGGGACCGGTGAAGAAAAGTAGGCTGTAAATTTTCGACTCGCGCTGCTGTTTTCCATATTCATTCCATCCATCCATCATGATCTTCTTCTTCTTCAACTCTTGCTGCTCTGCTTTTGTTAGTGCTCTGTAACTTTATATCTGAAATAAGTTGTGCGATGTGATTTGGAACTTTGTTCCATAATAAAACTTATCTTAAAGCTTCAGTTTTGATGTAAATGAATCCTTTAGATGTTGGGCGTACGTTATTTTGTGAGAAATTTAGAATAAGTAATTGTTTCTTCTTTTCTGAATATTAAATTTATTCAATCGAAAATGAACTGTTGATCATGTCAAGAATAATGTGACATTGTAGCACGTGTATCGTTGCATTACTTGACATCATCTTCGCCTTCTTCTGATTTACCATCGGCAATTAAGGGTTCCAAATTCAACGGTGACAACTAAACACAAGTGTTGTGCTTGTTAGAGGACTTAACCTAATATCTTATGGCATGAGTTGATGAATGTGTGTCTGTGTTCCCGATGGCATGCCTCTCTTTCAAGAGGATTCTGTTTAAAGTTTGGTTCGACCATACATGGACCATGTAACGCGGTTGGCTCTATTATATATTGAGACGGTCGACTGACTATCTGACCGTCTTAATATATGCATAGCAATTTCATTCGGTCTTAATATATCGGGGCGATCGACTCTGTCAATCAACTGCGTCATAATCAACTGTAATTTCTCGATTTACCTTCTTGTGGGGTCGACCGTGTGGAGCCGCTAAGATGGTGAATTCCATCTTTTTTGCAGAAGAAGTGGTCGGCCCTAATAATTCAAAATCTACACATGGACCATGAGGCCTCCCTCCCCTAATGCCTTCGGGTTTGAATCCATCGTCTCCTGCCTGTCTGATAGTCCAAAATCCGGCCCAGCCAGCCAGACATCCTCCTCTGGTCCCCATTAATAGCTTTCGATTCGGTTCTTTTCTTTACTCAACCGAGCCGGTTTAATCCGCCTGCTCAGTCGGGACTCGATCTAACGCAGTGAGCCGACGAACAGCGAAGATCGAGATCGCGCCGCCCAATTCAATGAAAAGCGCTTCCTCCGCCTCCCAACCGCCGCCCGATTCCCGACTCTTTAAATGCTCCACGAGAAGAAGAGATCAAGCGAACGAGAGAGAGAGAGAGAGTTGATGGACTCTTCTTTGTCCTCTTACAAAGGCGGCCTCCAAGGCTACTGGAAGCAGAGAGCCTGCGCCGGCACCAGTCGCCGCCGGCGCAGCCTCCCGGAGGCGGATCTCGGCCGAGGCGGCGCCGGCGCCG
>JBBMKF010414603.1:0-13913 GCA_037834155.1 Curcuma caesia
AAACTTAACCTTCATCAGGATTGTAAATTAGTCTCAAATTTGACCTGTGCATAGATGTCCTTGCGAAGGGAACAGCAGTAGCTGTATGTTCCCATGGCGAGAAGAAGAAGAAGATGGAGGACGGAGGAGAAGATTCCTTGGGAAGGAAAATTTTGGAGATGACTTAGGCCGTGGGGTTGAGGCTCTTGGGCTTTCAAGGAGAACACCTGAACCTGCCATGGCAGTTGGTTCCTTTTCCTTTGCTCTAGAGCTGAGTTGAGTTGAGTTGAATTGAGTTGAGTTTTAGTGGTGCAATATTTAAGCGCGTGGAAGGAGAGCTAGATTGGAGGGTAAAGTGGTCTGTCGGATGATATCAGACAGAATAATAATTAAAAATTATCAAATGTACAGATGTGATCTCTATATTTAACCGAATAAAATTGATTCAAAATAAAAATAATATCTTAATGACAATTAAATAAAAATTTAAATAGTCTTAAAATTTTAACAAGCAAAAGACTAAAATAATCATAATACATTGATAAAAATTTTTCAAATTTTTTGAAAAGATTTTAAATGATATTTTTTTATTATAAGATTGGTTGTTATAAATTGCATTTGATGATGAACTTAAATCTCTAAATAAATTTTGATTTGATATATTAAAATTCTCATAATTCAATTTACTTGAAAAGTTATGATCTCTTAAAATTTAGATCTTTTATATCATCGGAGAAAATAAAGGGTTATAAGATTTTTTTTGTCAGTTAATGAGTTTGGTACGAGAAGTTTAGAACTGGTCAGTCAACTAGTTGGCCGTGTGGATTATGTCTTTTTTTTTTAATTCTTGATATATCATTTTAGCTATCGAAAAAAATGATAATCCCAATTAGTCTCATAGACTATCTTTGGGGGTGATCGGTTCGGTCCCATGGAAGTTTCTCATCGGCCACTAGGGTAAATCGGGAAGCACACGCAGCGCCCAACCCAGACGTCCAACATCCTTTGATTACGCTATCCATTTGGAAGAAAATTTCTGCAAATACATCGTAGTTGAAGATCGAACCATAGATACCTGAGTGACAATCTGAATATCCTACCGTGGCACTATATATTGTCCCGGGGACATCGTTTTAGCCACCAAGATACCACTTTGAGTGATTGTTAAATCATCTCTGATCGATAAACTATTTCAAATTAATTTATGTCTTAGAATAAGAAAATACAAGGACAAGATAAAAGTGAACCTTTTCTTTTTAATATTAATCCATCTCTTAAAAGAAAACGATTTTCAACGCAAAATAAGTGCCCTCTAAATTTTAAAATTTCGGTAAACTGTCAAAGTCTTGAAATTTTTGTATAGAAGAAAGGGAAAGAAGAGAACTCAAGATGACTTTGCACTCACGAATATGAACCTCACTCGCATACACGCCTGATGACAATATCTAATTTCATATTTAGGTTTGTGGGAGTTATGTTTATCATGAAGTGAACTTGAAAAGGGAGGCAATTGCCTTGCAAATTTTGGTTATTTTAGTCTTAAATGATCGAAAGTATTTTTTCATCATGGTGAAAAAAATGCCATTGGCGTCGTCTCTATCCTTAATTTTGAATTTGCTTGTCTCCTGTTGTTTTTAGGGTTAGTGGTAAAATTAAAGGCGATAAATATAGTTACAAACCTAAAAATGTTATTTTGTTTTCTTTCTCTTGCAAATGCAATTTTCACAAATGTTAATTTTTTTACCTATAGCAATATCAAGGACATGTAGAATAAATTATGCAAACACAAATAAGATAACTAAGATTAATACATGATATTTAATATGATTTTGATCTACTAGTTCTATGTTATGGTCCACTGATTTGTTCACTATAAGAAAGACATTAATTCCATCGCTAATATAGTCTACTTTAACGACAGACATACAGTCCTGTTGCTAATATAATCTACTTTAATGACGAGCATACAGTTCCGTCGCTAATAGTTATTTTAGTGATGGGCATAAAGTTACATTGCTAATATAACTACAGAATATTAATTTGCATCGCTAAATTAGCGATGAAATATAATATTCTGTCGTTAAGGTCGTGTTTTTTAGGATTTTCTGACTAATTTTTTCTTCCTCACACAAAATCTCCCGATCTCTCTCAATCTCCGACTCTCCCTCTCCTGATCTCCCGATCACCAACGCTGGCGTTCCCTTCGCGAGTCTCCAGCCTTCCATTTTGTGATTCCCAACAGATAAGTTTCTTCCTCTCCTCTACTCTTCGTGATTCTAGGGTAGCTAGTTATCATCAGTGTCGGGGTCAGCCTGGCTGAGCTCGACGACCATGGTCTTCGCATGGCCAGGGGATCGGCACGCCCACGACCACGGGCGTTGTCACGGGCTCAGCCTCAGTGGCTACTACTTCCGCGGCCACGGGCTCAACGCGATTGTTGCCGCGACCATGGGCTCTGGCGCGGCCAGGGACTCGCACAGACATGAGCTCAGCCTGAAGAAGCTCGCCAGCCACAGTCTAGGCACGATTGAGCTCGCTAAGCATGGCCATGGCCCGGTCGAGTTCACCGGCCCCAACTTGAGTTATGCTTTCATAGCTGCACTTTTAAAATTTGTGATAAATCATTAAACTTGTATTTGATGTTTTCGAATCAGTTTTACATTTAGGTTAATTGAAGAAGCAGAAACAAGATTCTAAAAGTTCTGGCACCCAGATCCATACATTGGTAAATATCATTGCAAAGTTGCATCTTTAGTAGGTCTCCTATGAGTTTGGAGTCATGCTTTTATTGGTTTTAGATTAACAAACTAGATTGGGCTTTCTTAAGGCAACTCGTGGATTTAATTAGTTGAAATAGGTACATATGCCTTATTGTTGATGAATGTGTAACATTGCTTGAAAGCAATTATGTGTTGATGAATTATTGATGGTAACTAGCCTTAGGCATAATCATGTTTAGCAATGCAAAAGATAGTAGTTAAAATTGTTAGACAACATGGTCATTTTACAATTAATCTTGTGTTTCTTTCACAATCACTGATAGGAGTTATATAAATACCATATTCTGAATACTAACATTATGACAAGGTTATGATGGTTTAATTAGGAACATTTTATTAGAATTTATTTTCCCCCAAAATTAGACATACACAACAATATTAGTCTCTCTTTTTGAAATCTGCTTGGGCAATTGCCTTTTAAAACTATAATTCCAACTAATGCAGCCCACTACAGTTAACTTTATCAAATGTAATTACAAAAAGATGACACTTAGTCATCTTGTAGCTGATAGATTCTTTAGTATTTGAATAGTAAATAGTAAACTGATATTTTGATAATGTTTTCTCTGCTTGTTTGTATAGTGCCTTGGACTCCTAGTGGTTCCAAGCAACTATAAACTAAGCAAATTTAAAAAGGTTAATATTAACTATTATTTGTTGGGCTTACAAATTTAACACAAATATGATAACATTAACCTTGTAAAAAAAATATCTTATAGGTTATATGATTTAATTAAACTTTATGTAGCATGGTCGCTCGATAGGTTGGTCGGTCGCGACCTCCTACTTTTTGTCTTGGCTGGCCACAATATTAATATTCAAACTCAAACTGAATGTTTAGTTTAAATTTAAATATTATTGATAGTATTAAGTCTAAGTGCTTAAGAATTAATTTAACCTATTTGCATGCTCAATTTTATATATTATTTCTATTCAATGGAAATTTATTATTGGAGAAATTTACAATATATATAAATAAAACTTGAATATATAATAGATTAGAAATAGAATTATCTGAGTTGAATATTATATTGGAGTTGAAGAGTTTATGAAATTTGCTAAGAGTCATCCAAAATATATGAATGGTACAGAATTTCGTTGTTCGTGTAATCATTGCAAATGTAGAAATAAAGCTTTCCGTGACGAGGATACCGTGAAAGTACCTATATATAGAAACAATTTTATTCCAAATTACTATAATTGGTACTATCACGGAGAGCCTTATCTGTTTGATCCAATTGGAACTTCGGCTACTTCTTCATCTGTCACAACTGCTTTAGAGGAATCAACATCTGATGAGAATATGATGCAATCAATGAGTTATGACACGATGAATGCAATTGGTCATTCCAATATAGATGAAATACCAACACCTGAAGTTCAACAACTATATGACATGTTAAAGGCTAGTGAAAGAGAAGTACGGGAAGGTATTCATCTGGTCATTCCCAACTATCAGCTACTGCAAGGTTATTGAACATCAAGATAGATCATCATTTCTTAGAACGATATTATAATGACATTTATCAATTGATGTTAGAGTTGCTCCCTACTGATCACCAAATGATTGATAGTTTCTATAGTACAAAGCAAAGAAATTGATGAGTGATTTATGTTTGCCGGTAGAGAAGATTGATTATTGTATAAACAACTACATGATATATTAGAATGAAAATAGTAAACTGATTGAATGCAGAATCTATACTCACCCTCGTTATAAGCATCGTAGTCGCATACTAAGGAAGAAAAAGAAAAATATTGCATGAAATGTTATGTATTACTTCCCGTTAACTGCGACAGCTAGCCAGATGAGGTGGCATCATGAGCATGTGCATGAAGGAGGTATAAATGCATCATCCTTGTGACTCCCATGTATGGAAACATCTTGATACAATATTTTCTACCTTTGTGATGGAATCACGTAATGTGAGATTAGAACTTTCTGCATATGGACTTTAACCATTTGGTGAGTAAGGACAATAATATTCATCTTGACCAGTTATATTAATACCCTATAATTTATCACCATGGATGTGCATGAAAGACGAATTTGTGTTTCTAACTGTGCTTATTCTAGGTCCAACAAATCTGAAAGAGAAGATATATATTTTATTACAATCTCTGATTGCCAAGTTGAATGAATTAGGAAATGTAGGATCAGAAACTTATGATGTTGTAAGTAAAATTAACTTTACCTTATATGTTGTCTTATTATGGACAATTAGTGATTTTTCAGCATATTCAATGTTATCGAGATAGAGCATAGTTGGTAAGTTAGCATGCTCACGTTGCATGACAAAGTCTAATGTATTTTCATTACCATGCAGTGGGAAGTTATCTTGATTTGATAATCACCATAAATTTTTACCAATTGAACATCCTTTTCGAAGAAATAAAAGAAATTTCTTAAAGAAAATTGTAGTAAAAAATCTTCCGCCAACAATCAAGTCATGTGCAGAAATATTGACCAAATAGACAGTTATGGATTCCTACCAGTATATGAGCCTAATTCTGATGAGATAAATAAATACATTGTTAGGATGTGCAAATATGGTTGGAAGAAAAGAAGCACTTTGTGGGAGCTATCAGATTGAAAGTATTTATTCATTCGACATAATTTAGATGTGCTGCATGTTGAGAAATTTTTTTCGATAATATATTCAATATAGTGATGAATGTTTTGGAAAAGCTAAAGACATCGTAAAATCACAAAAGAAATAAAAAAGATTGGTTAACAGAGCTGAATTACATTAGAATAAAGCAACAAATTAATTTTCAAAGATTTGTTATACATTAGACAGAGAAGGTATACAAACTTAATGTAGTTGGTTGAAACAAATAAAATTCCAAGATGGGTATGCTTCCAACATAGCCCGATGCATGGATATGAATAAGTTAAAAATATTTGGAATGAAGAGTCATTACTGTCATGTGTTCATGCATAGACTTCTTCCAATAGCTTTTTATGACTTACTACTTAATAATGTTTGACAAGCACTTACAGAACTAAGTTTATTTTTTAGAGATTTATCTACCAATAGTATTATGACGACCGATATGTTTAAGCTAAAAACTAACATTGTTGTCATACTATATGTAAGCTTGAGTGTATATTTCCATCAAAAATTTTTATTCAATAGAACATCTACCTATTCATCTACCTTTCGAGGTACAACTAGCTAGTCCTGTGCAGTATAGATGAATGTGTCTATTTGAACAATTTTTGAGAAAATTAAAGAATAATATTCATAATAAAGCAAGAGTTGAGGGGTCAATATGTAATACTTATTTGATTGAAGAAACAACTTCTTTCTGCTCATATTATTTTGCTGATAATATCAAAATCAAACATCGCAAGTATCCTAGAAATTTTGATGATACTTAATCGATTGACCTAACGATGCTCTCTATTTTTAAATTTCTTGATAAGCCAATTGGTGCATCTATTTCAAGATGGTTAAATCAACAAGCATACTATGCTGCAAGAACATACATATTCATGAATTGTGGGGGGCCAAATCCTATAAAAGGTGAGTTGATTGATATAATCAAATACTAATTTCTTTTTGTTTGTTTAGCATCCCAATTGTCTTAAATTTAGCTTAAATCAATCACAACTTTACGAACAACAACTTCAGTATCAAAATCTATCAATCAATGCAAGTGAGGTAAAAGAAAAGTTAGAGATGGAATTTGCATTGTAGTTTCGAATCTATGTAAGTTAGAGAATAAATAATTTTTCATACACCAGTATCAAATTTTGACCTAATTTATATCATACTTACTATTGTAGGTGAACAATCATAGAATATCAAATGTGGAAGATGGAAGGATAATCAATCTTGCATTTGAACCTCTCCATAAGATACAAGTGTATTCTGGTTACTACGTTAATGCCTTTAAATTCCACGTGACACAATGGGATTCACGCAAACTAACCTTTAATTCTTGTGTTTATGTAAAGGGATCTATCAATTACAATAATTCTGAGTTTGATTATTACATGAGACTTAAAAAATCATTGAAGTTGAATATCTTGTCTTACTAATAAAAATGTGTATGTTATTCAAATATTCTTGATATGGTCTAACTCTCAAAATAGGAACTAGAATATACTCAAAATATAATTTAGTTGAGGTTAATCAAATAAAATATTCAATAAGTTTGAACCTTTCATTTTTATGATTCAAGTGGATCAGGTTTTCTATGTTGAATATCTGACAAAGGCAGAAAGAGTTAGTAAACGGTTAGCAATTTGTCATACAAAGGCTCGCTTGACCATAGAAATATCAAACTCCATCATGGCCTAACACCATAATGCATTTCAAAATGAAGAAGTGGAGATATATTTAGATGATTCTTAGATTCAACCAACATCTGCCTTACTTGTAGATGCTAATGTGCCTTACCAGGAGATAGATGATGGAGAGATGTCCAACAGTGAAGAGTTTATTGAACTAACTGAGTATAGTGAGGAGGATTCTGAAAATATTAATGTTGATGATTTATATTATAACGATGATTGAATATTAGCATTATTGTAAATTAATACAGAACAAGTTAAAAATATTTATTTTGTTATATGTATGTGTTATAATATTATAGTTTTGAATGTGTATGTGTTATAATGTTATTGTACAAATATACATATGTTAGATCAGATAGTAGTACCAGGTGGCTAGACTATTTTGCGAGTTGTTGGGGGTTAGCAAGTATTGTGTTATTAGTCATTTTTAATTCATACATTTTTTGTAATATATGTATAATATTTATATATTTTGTAATGTAGTTTTACTCCAGATGGCCATCGAGTTGCGGCATATATATCTAGTAAATTTAGAGAAAGAGTGTGTCTTTTTGGTACTATATGGAGGCATGTAGACAAGGGCATACGAGATTTTTACTACCAGAAGTTTTTGGTAAGTTACTTTTATTATTTGGAGTTTTATTTGTTTATATTAATTTGTAAACTTTTTTTGCAAACAAAATATACCTGGGAGCTAGGGCACGAGGAGGCATTTAAAGAAATCTGGAATAATGTCTGTGTTAAACTGTACAAGGATCTGTTATACAAATGCAGAAGAAAGGGTGTAAGACCATCTTTTATCCAGATGATGTTTGGGATGCATGGCAAATTATCTAGGTTGCAAAAAGATGACAGTCAAATTCAGCCACAGCTTGAGCCAATAGAAACACCAAGCTGGCTAACCCTAACTTTGGATCCATAAAGCATACAGTTGGATCTTGTTCCATCGTCGAGCATGCCATGGACTTGGTGAGTTTACAATTAATATATTTATATTAGAATTATTTAATTATCAATGATTTTATTTTGATTTAATTGTATTATTTAATATTCAGGAACATGAGCTACAATGATCTCCTACTTGTTGGAAGATTTTTACCAAGACACACAAGTCAAAGGATGACACATTTATCAATCCTCGATCGTAGGCATTAGATGTAAAAATTTAAAATTTAAAATTATTTATTAAATAGGATGAAATGACTACTAGAGTTGCACAGACGTCTTAGCATGATAGAGAGGGAGATGAGATGCAGACTCTCTCCACCGACCAGGTAAATGAGATCTATTATGATGTGGTTGGTGGAAGAAAAAAGAGCTCCACCCTCTATGATCTTGGGTCCCGAACAAGAGTCGTTTATGATCGTATGATGACCCTAGGGTTAGGGGTCATCCCAACGGATTATTTATCAGGGTAGAAGCCCTAGAGCAAGAAAACGTCCATTGAAGAATCGACTCTCTACATTAGAGTAAACATTTCAAGAGTCTTGGTAAGTCCAATTGAGATATGAGCAAATTGGGCGAGAAATGCAGGAGTTCATGGCTCGGATGAGTCAAACACCTTATGAGTTTGACTCTCAAGAGACTCAGAACCTGCAAGACCCTGATCAGTAGCTGCATGAGAGGTATATTAATATTTTTAACTTTTTTTTTTATTTATCACTTATGAACATGTAAATTTAATTTATTAATTTTCATAATATATACATATCATTGTTTTATTAATAACCTTTCTTTTCATATTTTTTTTTGCAGGATTCAATACTAGTTAGATATTTTAGATATTTGATAGGTTGTGATTATATTGAGATATTTGACATGTTATGATTGTATTCAGATATTTGATATGTTATGATTGTATTGAGATATTTGATATTTGTGATTGTATCATGATTGGATTAGTTTAACTTGAGATATTTGATATATTGAGTGGAATTCATTTGTTATATTTGATATGTTGTTATTGGATTAATTTAAGATATTGAATTTGTTAAGTTGTTGGATTGGTTTAACTTGTATCATGATTGGATTGGTTTAAGTTATTGAATTTTTTAAGTTGTTGGATTGATTTGTGATTATATTATTGTTTATTGAAGTGTAATTATATTGTTGTATATTAGATTGTATGCATTGTCAAAACCATGGCTTATAATAGTTTATGGTTATTTATGAAAATGTAAATAGGGAACATACGAGAATTGACAGAAGTTGTAAAAATTTGCTAGATATTAGCGATGAAATTTTTAAATTTTTGTCGCTAGATCAGAGATGGAACAGTGCATTCTATTTATAGTCTTAGCGACAGCTATTTAATATCCATCGCTAATATTAGCAACGAATATTAAATATCCATCGCTAATTAACGATGAAAGTTTAAATTCATCACTAATATTAGCGATGGATATTAAATTTAGCGATAGATATTAAATAGTCATTGTTGATATTAGCAATGAATATTAAATATGTCATCATTAATTAACGATGAAAATTTAAATCCGTCGCTAAATGATGTCAACGACCAATTTTTTAGAAATGAGAAAAATCGATCGCTAACCATCGTTAGCGACCGATTAGAGATGGAATATTCCGTCGCTAAAGTTGAATATTCTTGTAGTGATTAATAATTGATTGATAACTGAATCAGATTTATTACTTATTATTATATATAAGATGGGGTCCCCATAGGGTTGGTTAATAGGAGATCTCCTCGCTTTTCACTAGTGAGGAGAGTACCGCGCCGTCATTTCAATTCCTATGAAAGATCCGCCTTACTCTCCTCATCAAAGTTAAAATTGTTGGATTTTATCTTGCTATTTGGTTGGCTTGCATATTATTTTGTAATATAGTTTTATGCCATTATGGACAAAGTAATTAAGTGATCCAATTGGTATTAATTGCATGTTTATTTTATTAGATGTGAACTTATATGTGTAGCACTTGTAATCCACATTTTGTTATTAATAATGGACGGATAACAAAATCAGGTTTATTACTATATATCAAACATGGACCTCATAGGATTGAGTAATAAGAGATCTCCTCGCTTCTCACTGATGAGGAGAGTACGACGCCATCACTCCAATTCCTAGCCCATTGTTCTTCTTCTCAGGATCATTGGATTTCGTGAACGACACTGAGATGATGGCAAACCCATTGTATTCAGGTCCATTGTCATATTGTTTATTTAATTTCTACTATAAAATCTGATGCAGTTAGATCCCATGCATGTTTCCTTTTTGAGTTGACAAGGTTGCTAGAACTTGCTTGTAGAATTCATGATTAAGGAAACCTCCAACAAGTGGTACCAAAGCCATGCCGTAGTTAGGGGTTTTGGCTTTTTCCATTTCTTTTACTCTAGATTTTAATCTATTGGCATAAAAATTATGTTTGTTCATCAAAAATAGAGATAGGGGAACCTAGATTTGCGTTGGTTTTGAGTTCTTCGCATTTTTTTCATGAAGAATAGTGAAGAACAGGGGTGGTTTTTGGTAACTACTACCACTTTTTTGTGAAAATCATCTTGTTTAATCCCTAAAACTCGAAAAAAAACTCACGATTAGTCGATTGATGAGCCAAGAATAATGAATAGTAGATTCAAAACTCGACTAAAGTACTCAACTAATCTCGATCAATCAACTGCTATACAGGGACATGCAACTATTATGCTCGTACACGATCAACGTTGCCTTGACCGAGCTGCTAAGGCCGAGCTGCTAAGGCCAAGCTGCCTTGGTCGAGCTACTAAGGCCAAGCTGCCAAGTGTTAAGCTGCCGAGGCCGAGCTACTTAGCTATGAAGGTTGAGTTGCCTTGGCAGAGCTACCGAGTTTGAGTCAGCCAAGTTGGCCGAGTTCAAGCTACCGAGGCCGAGCTATATAGTGTCGAGTTGCTGAGTCTGAGTCGACCAAGCTGGCCGAGTTTGAGCTGCGAAATCCGAGTCAGCCAAGGTCGAGTACCGAGGCCGAGTGCCAAGTTGCTGAGGTTGAGTGTTGTGGTTGAGTTATCAAGGTCAAGGCCTGCGTGATGCAGTTTCTTTAAAACAGATTTATCTCCTCTAATTATGCTTAGAGGTCACGACAGACGTCTATTTCCCAAGATACAACAGCAGACCACGATCACCACCAATTAATTAACTTCTAATTCCAAAAGTAGTATCACTCAACTTTATTATCATGCCGAAGTAAGTCCATTTACAGGGTTTACATGATAATCCTTATGAGCTCCTCAAGGGGACATCATCAACCTAAATAATTATGACACAGATTCTTTCTATAATCAACAATACACCATATAAATAGCATTATCTCCCAACTCATCGGGCCTATTAATTTAACGAATAAATATCACTCATTGACAAGTTAAAGAAATAAATACTAAGTATACGTGCTTGCTATTATATTGGGATTAAGAGGATGCACATCCATAATAACAGAGGTCTTGTTCTTTTATATAGTCAGTATAAATCGAACAACCTCAAACGGTCCTGCTCAATACATACATAGTGTACTAGTGTAATTTTATAGTCAAGATAAACTAATACCAATTACACTACAACCGTTCCAATGGGTTGCCCCAATCCATCTTGGTTGTGAGCTACTATTTATAATTTATATGGAACTGATAACATGATCTTCTCTGTGGCACCACTCACCATGTTATCTACAATATAAATTAAGTGGACAACTGCATTAACATATATAAGAAATATAAAATACAAATATTTGACCAAAGTGATTCTTATTTAAAAATATTTCAAAATAGATGTTCATACAAAAGCTAGGCTTATAGTATACATCCTAACAGTTGAAGCGGCGTCAGGATACATACATCAGTGTATCTCGAGAGAGAACATCATTACTTTAGGATATACCACCTTTAAGAGTGATCTAACATTGAGATAAGAGAGGGATTCACATGTTGATTATCAATAATACATTGTGGTGAAATCAAAGTCCTAGGATTGTCTCTTAAGTTGGTTTTCTAACAACTCTTTATTCTTCTTTTTATTAGTTTGCTTTATTTCACAATAATTATCTCGATTCTGATACGTCTAGATAACCTCCATTATACGTAAACTAGTAAATAACTCTACAACCATAGAGGATAATAATTTTTACTACTTAATGACAACCGTTCACTTGTGGTAAACACACATCATTGGTCACGTATGATTCAGTCAACATGTGCACTCATAGTTGACGTAGGACAAAAGGAATCAAATTCAATTTATTTTATTTTCTATAAAAAGGTAAATGTATATATTTTGTCAAAATGTATAGTGTTAACCAAAGACAACTAATATGTCTAACAATGTATCAGAGCCAAGCAGTTATCAAAGGTTGGTATACTCGTACTTGTTTCTTCCTGACTACCAAATATACAAACAAAACACATGACCAAAAAGATTGCAACCATAAACATGTCTTTATCTTTTTCTAGCCACCAAAATGCAATGTAATAACCATGGCAAGGAACTACTCTTCTATTTCCATGTTGCCAGGGATGAAGTGACCAAGTTTGAGCTTTTTGGTCACCTCACCCACCCTACATGGGCTCTCAGACATCGTATACCACCTTGCTCTTGAGCGAGGCCTGAGCACTATAGCACCCAAGCACCTTTTCTATACTTGCCCGTTGCTCAAGAGCTCTCCATGTGTCGAGCACTCCCAATGTCTTACTTATAGTCCGACCCACCTCTCGAGTACCTAAGTTCCAAGTACCCACCTTATACCTGAGTACCTTGGTAGTTCTAAGTAGTCGAGTATATAGCAGTCCTGAGCACCTTTGAGCTTGAGTACTCTTGACGCCTTAAGTGAAAGGGGACCCATCTTCTTGTAGGATTGAAGTGAGTGCTAGAGGGGAAGGGGGGGGGGGTGAATAGCACGCTTGTCGATTTTTCATGAATTAGAAAAACTTTCATAAAATAGAGTAAGTAAATGCACAATAGAATATAAAGATGGACAAGTTTATTTTATTTGATTTATAGCCATTGGCTGTTACTCCAACGGCCATGGTCCTTGACCGTTTATGATAGATAATCCACTAAAAAACTCTCCTATTTTGAGAGAGTTTCATCTTTACAGAATTTAGGATAGATAAACCTTTACTGTCCTAATAAATTAAGTACAAATATAGGTGAAAATAAAATATGTTACCGATAATAAAAAATGAGAAGTATGTGAAGTTGTCGATGCAGCTTTCGGGTGTTACAATGGTATCTTGGGTGCTTTGGTCGCGTGTAGAATGGACGTCGAGGTAGCGTAATTGAGTGTTTTAGGGGGGCGTTTGGTTTGGATTTTTTTTATTTTCTATTTTCTAATTTTGTTTTTCTATTTTCTGATCTAATTTTTAGAAAATAGAAAATGCGTTTGCTATGATATATTATTTTTCTATTTTTTAGAAAAGAAAATTAGAAAATATGTTTGGTTTGTTAATATGAAAAATTATAAATAAAATATTTTTTTAATAAAAAGACCATCTTATTCATGAAAAAGAAAAAATCATACAAGAAGGTGGTCAAATCTAACCTTCTAATATGCAATATAAGAAAATACCTAACTATGATTCACCTCTGAACTTTTGATCATAAGAAATTAGAAAATTGATGATCATTTATAGTGTATGAAATCAGAAGGCATAAGTTTATTCCCAATGTATGACCATATAAGATAATAGAATCTGTTAGGATATATACTATAAGTCTAGTTTTTGTATGTATATCTATTTTAAAATAAGAATCACTTTGGTCAAATATTTATATTTTATATTCTTTATATATGTTAATGCAGTTGTCCACTTAATTTATATTGTAGATAACATGGTGTGTGGTGCCACACAGAAGATCATGTTA
>JBBMKF010414821.1:0-13906 GCA_037834155.1 Curcuma caesia
AAAAAAAATATGATAATTCAAGTAGTCACATTTCTAGAGGTGGTCGGTTCGGTCCTATAAAAAATTCCCACCTACCACCAGGGTAAATCGGGAAGCGCATACGGCGGTCAATCCAGATGCCCAGCATCCTTTGATTGCGTTCCTCATTTGGAGGAAAATTCCTACAAATACGCCGTAGCTGGGGATCGAACCGCGGGTCCCTGAGTTACAATCCGGAGTCCTACCATTGCACCATTGCCCCGGGGACTTCAAGAGCCTATATAGATAACTCTCCATGGATGCATTTTAGATACATTTAGTTGATTTGTCAATCAATTGAAAAATCAAAATATAATAATTAAACTCATGTGTTCTCACGCGTTCATTATACCCTCATCTACCCAAATAAATTTTGAAAGATCATTAACGTGTTTATGAAAGAAACATAAATTGATGGCTTATGCCCTCATATCGCTCAATTAAACAGTGAAAGACTACTTTAAAGTTGTTATAAATGTCAAAATGGTAGAGGAACATCAAACTATTTCACATCTAGTACTCTTTAAGGTTCATCCATGCTATGCCTGCACCTTACCTAAATGAACAAGGGAAATTCAATTGTGAAAAAACAAAAAACACTTGGTGATTAAATAATGATGTCAAAATAAAGAAATACTTAAACTCACCGAACTATCTAGGTAACGTGCAAAAGCGTTCATCATCGACTGATTAACAAAAGAAAACATAATTCAAAAGTCAGAGAGAATTCACCATAAATGATAGAATTTTTCAGTAGGGATAAAAATTCTATAAGCTTTTAAGAGGTGAAATAGTTTATGAGATTTGAGTCCTTGCTCCAGCCGCTTGGACAAGCTACCAGCTTGACTGGTCAGTGGACATATTAAACAAAATGTAATTTGCTTTCATTTGGATATATTGTTTTGGTGAGAATTAAAAGGTGCAATCGATCGATTGGAAATTTTCAATTATAATTTCAATTTGACTAAAAAAGCTGTTGGTCTCCAATCCCAACAAGAACTCATAGATGGAGAGACCAGAACGATGAGATCATGAGAAATACCGGAGGATCCATCTAGCCGAGGTATTACATACGTGAACATCTTTATGTCCACGCGTCGACATTTTGTACCCTACCTTCTGATCCTACTCCGCCCGCGTCGACATTTGCCACCATTGCTTTGAGCTACAGGCCGATGGGACAACTCGAGAGCCCTTCGGCTCGTCGTCGTTCCACGTTCCTCTTTCTTACATGATCATGGCACGGACAGAATGGAGATGCATCAAAACCATATTAACAGATGATGAAGGCTTTGATCAGCGAGGAAAGGCAATTCAACATAAGATATGGAACCCTAACGACATAAACATGGAGCAGGTAAACTGATCAGTTCCACGTTCCGGTCACTGGAGGGAACAACATTGGGTGCTGCTTGTTCTGGTCACTCAAGGCCGCGCGGGGCGAAGCAGTTACCAAATCCATTAGCAGTTCATCGTCGGCAGCCTCTCCAGCTTCCACGCCGAGGAAATCCCTGGTCCACCGATCACCGGCCTTCTGCCACATTGTGAGGTCGTCTTCCGACCATCAGGGTAAATCGGAAAACACATACGGCGGCCAATCCAGATGCCCAGCATCCTTTGATTGCGTTCCCCATTTGAAGGAAAATTTTTATAAATACGCCATAGCTGGGATCAAACCGTGGGTCCTTGAGTTACAACCCGGATGTCCTATCATTGCACCATTACCCCGGGGACGATACAAGAACAGAAAAACCTCAATATAATGTATACTATAATTAATTTTCCTACTCTTGCGATAAGTTCTTTTTGTAGATTACAGTTAAAATACTTTTTTGTTCTCTTTTTTGTAGGTTGCTGGTTTTGAAGATCTCCAGCAAATTACACTGTCCTAAACTAGACGATCAACTACTCGCACATTTTACCTTGTCTAATCATCTGCATCGAACAACGAGCAGCTGACTGTTGGAATTTTATAATTTTTCTAATGTCGAGAAATCTCAACGCATACATCGTCTATCCAATTTTTAAGAAACAACAAGAAAGAAAAATTCGGAAGCGTACCGGAATCCATCGCTAGTAGCCGAGGATGATCTTCCAAAAGGTGCAGAGTTCCTTAGATTTTCTTAGGTTTCTCTGATGATGGGGATTCAGCGAAACAATTTTGTCCCTCTGCCTTTTGAGGACCATAACCCCTTATAAGGATTGTCATATTTCTAATTTGGCCCCTCATCAAATTAGAAATACTATAAATGGTATCCACATTTATAATTCATAACAAATATGCCCTTTAAGTCAAATTTCAAATAAAATTTAGATCACAAAATTGACTTAATTTATTTGATGACCATATATATTCATTTAATTATATAATTGTCCCATTAGATGCTAACAATCTCCCACTGGACATATATATAATTAAAATGAATGATATATCCTTAGTGTGCACAATATTGTCATCAAATCCGAGGACATTCCTAACAATCTCGTCCATTAGTCATATTAACATAGGATCAAAGCGGTCTTCGTTGTATCAATCACAACTAAACCTATCAATGGTCACATACATCAACATAACTAAATGACATAGATCAATCATGAATTAGTGGCATGAAAATTACATGCAAGGTGATCTGTTCATGTCAATTTTCAACTGGTCCAACTTTAACTGTACTGAGATCAAACTTTAACATAATTGTACAAAGTGTAATGAACTGAATGATGCTTTATTACTGATCAAAATAACAAACACATGAGTATCTATAAAACAAACTAAAAGACAATCAAAAAATTACAAACTCCCACTCAACCTAGAGATCATCCATCTCTAAATCTCCCATACGAGCAGTATGACACCTTTTCATCTGGTATACGGAGGAGAAGCTGTAGTTCCTATGGAAATCGGAGTGGAATCAGATCGAAGACAGTGCTATGATGAAGACAATGATGGCCGAAGGCTTATGGAGCTTGACCTGGTCACTGAAGCTCGGGACAAGGCTGCCGTGCGTTTAATGGCATATCGACAAAGAATGTGTCGTACCTACAACAAACGAGTCATCCCTCAAACCTTTCATGTCGGAGATCTAGTTTGGAAGAAAGTTAAACCAGTGGGAGATGTTGGTAAATTGGACCCACCATGGGAGGGTCCTTACCGAATTATCAAGAAAACGAGCTCTGGTGCCTACTATTTATCTGACTCTGAAGGCAAAGAACTGGGTCGACCTTGGAATGCAACCCATCTACAACCTTATCGAGCTTGACAAGCTCATTCCATGGCTAGTCCTTGTACATATTTCTGTAATATGTTCTGACCGTAATGACTATGTCTTTTACAGGTTATTCTTTTCTCCAGTCTTCCGTCCGCGAGCAATCAGATTAACATATTCCCCTGGTCTCGGACCATGGCGTCCATCAGCAATAACCCTCTTCAGGGTCCAACCTCTCCCAACTGAGAAGTTGCAGATCGAGCCATATATTTCCTAGTCTCGGACCAGTGGCGTCCATCAATGATTGCCTTGTTCAGGGCTCAACCTCTCTCTCGAGAGATCTGGATAGACCTCTATATATCCCTTGCCTCGTCTCTTAGTGTGTCAGCGTCACGAGATATATGTTCTTATGTTTCTGGGTTATATATCCGTCGAGTTCCTGCCTTGGCTGGTACATGGAGTCCGTGCTGCAACCCTCTAGCTTCATATCATTATCCAAGTGCCATTCATTTCCTTCACTCGATTATGGTGGTTTTATATGTTAGTTTTATATGTTAGTTTTATATTAAGTTTAGATACACATAAAAGATGCTTCATTCACATATATAAAATTTTATATACAAAACATACAGTCATTCCCCTCTCCTCACCGACTCGGGCAGCTCAGCCCATACCCTATCTAAGTCTAAGAAATCCAGTGGGGTCTCTGGAGAAATCAGCCCAGCCTCACATACTTGCTTGAAGGCACCCTGGAAGCCGTACTGTAGCATGGCGGCAGTCTTAGCTTGAAATCTATCCTGATACTCATCCGATCTGAACCATTCCTCTCTCCAAATTGCCCATCGTGCCTCTTCTCCTTGTCTGTATACATCGCGTAGCTCCAACTCGGCCCGTAATAGTCCCTGATTTTCTATGGCCTCGGCAGCTTGGGCTTGAAGAGTGGCGATACCCTCTTCTGCTCGCCGTAGTTGCCGAGTACCTTCAGCTAACTGATCTCTTAGGTCTTGCTCCCTGGCAGTAGCTCTCTCTTCGCTCTTTTTCAACTCTTGCTCCATGGCGATTGATTTATCTTCTGCCTTTTTCAGTTTCTCTTGTAGGATAGTAATAGCATGCTGTTGTTGATCAACCTCTTGCCTATACCCACTTAACTCAGCCTGTGCGGTCTTCAACTCGGTTGTAGCTGCTTCTAAGTGAGGGGACGATCGAGCAGCCATAGTCTCTAACTCATGCACTCGCCTCTGCACTCTTTGGAATTGCTGAAACAGGTGGGGCAAGCGACTATGGATCTCGAGATGTTGCGCCCATAGCTACAAAATTATCCATTGTTAGCAGGCATAAAATGTCACATCGGCTACATTGCTTTTCTCACATACCTTCAATAGGGAAGTATTGGCCTGTTGGCTTAGCTCTAGCATGTCTAGATTCTTAAAGGCATCCGGACCAGTGATCGCCCTGATATGTGCAAAAAGGTTGTTTCCTGACGGTTGAGGTGGCGACTCTGACACCGTGGTAGGGAGTGCCCTCAAGCTGGAAGAAGAATTGAGGCTGACGGATTCGGTGCGAGCTGCCCCAGCAAAAACCTCAACAGATCTTTCGGGGCTTCGAGATGTCGGTCGGCTCTGTGGGTCGGGCTCAGCACACTCACCCACCTTAGCTTTCTTTTTGACCTTCTCACAGCTAGCTGTATTTCTCGGCCGCGGGGGTCTGATGGATGAATCTCGGGCTGCCAATTCCTCAGATCCCGAGGGCACATCCACTACAGATCTCGGGATCACTAATGCTTTGAGAGCTGTCTTGTCCAACTTTAAATATTTGTTCATTGATGGATCCATCCAGATAGCCTCTGCAAAAAAAACCATATAAGAAACTCAGTTAGACATCACAAAGATTATACCTATGCAAATACTTACCAAGTGATCGAGATAGATTGGCTTTGATAGGACTTAGACCCGCCCAATGTAGCAAACCTTTCTCATTCATTAGTTTGTTACTTTGTTTACATCGAACTTCAAACTTTTTAATAGCAGGATAGCCTCAATGAAAATCTGCTTATACGATATTAAAGGGTGACTCGGTAAATCGGACTGCCACCCGCTCGGAAAATAAATATTTGTCGGGAATTGAATATAAAAAAATTGTGACTTCCACCCTTGGGGCACAGTTGGATAATTGGTCAAAAAAATTATGGCCAGGTCTAGCTGTGAAATAAAAGATTCTTTCTTCTATTTTTTTCGGATAAAAGAAGAGATGGAAGAGGACAGGGTCGAAGGGAATCTGATAGACTTTAAATACTAGGGATGCGCTACAAAGCAACCGAAAAGAGTTGGGAGACAGTTGCTGCAGGGGAATCTGAAAATATGTGGCTATGTCTTGAAAAAATTGAGGTATCGGAAACCGCAAACCCCCCATTACTTGAGCAAGAAAGAAAGTGATAAAGCCGGATGGGGATCATGAGGTCGCTGGTGAGGCTGTGGTATTCTCACTATATGATCGTCAGGAAATTCAAAAATCACTCTCAACTTTTCTCGGGCCTCACAAGAAAAAGTGGATGTAGTGAAATCGTACCAGCAGGTCATCAGTGGACACACAAGATCGGAGGGAGGGAGGAAACGTATACACTTACGTCGACGGTTGGATTCGGCAACGTAGAGAGAGAAGGAAGGGGCAAGGAGGAGCCGTGGGGAAGGAGAGTGTAAGCTGTGAAGATCTAAACTACTGCTATATTTATACAATTTCTCCAAAGACCACAAATCTTTACCATCCGACGCACACTCGGCTGGTTTAAGGAGGAGCTGGGAGATCGACAGCCGCCATACGCGGCACGCTGCCGAACTCCTCAAGCGTGAGCTGGGAGATCGGCAGCTGCTACACATGGCACGTTGCCAAGCTCGCTTCAAAGTTGAGCTGGGTTCACAGCACATTTGCCGAGCTTACTTCAAAGATGAGCTGGGAGATCGGCGGCTACCGAGCTCATGTGTGAACTCGGCTGCTGCACGTCAGAAGCAGATGGGCGACCGCAAGTTGTGGCGCGTGGGAGGTCGTCTACCGCAAGTTGGGGTGGCGGCGCATGCAAAGGGTAGGTTACGTAGCAGAAACAGGGGAAGGGCAGGATGATGCAGTTGGGCCAAGGACATGGGGCCCAACTTCAAAAGCGCCTAGTTAAGTTGTTGGTTTAATTAAGGATCAGCAAAGCCATAAAATCAAGAAATCTGCTCATTAAGGATTAGCCTTAATTAAGAAGACCATGTCGTTGAATAATTTGTTGGTTTATCTAATTCTTAAATAGGGAAGCCCTCCTTGACAGAACCTGATCAGAGAGAAGATACAAAGCAAAAGTTAATTACAATGTGCGAAAAGAATGATTTATGTGCCCTAGATGGGCCATAAGCGGTTATTAATTCCAAGGCATGGTTTTAGTGGGCAACTCGAGTCGGGCGGCACCATGTGGTGCATATGAATCAGTTCGGCCTAGGCCGCTTCGATCCGAGTCCTTGGTCTAAGAGCTTCTAGAATTACTATGCCTCAAATTTATCAGATGCCCCTCGCACCATGCGCACCATTCACTGTATAACGGTAGACTAGCCGAACACGTAATCAACTGTGACTTTCTCTCCCTCTTTGACCGACTTTGTATTCCGCCTATCCTACACTCGGTCTAGTCAGTCGACTGATCCGCTCCTTCGACTAGACTTGCAAGGAGACCCGTGTTATGGGTCGCATGAGCTGGCCCATAAAAACCGCTGGCCCATAAAAACCGGTCTTAGATCACGACCCATAAAAACCGGTCTTAGATCACGACACGTAGACAAAAAATAATGACTCGTTCGACACATGGTGGGAGAAACTCAGTCGTCAACCTGATCGATTGACCGAACTTAATTGAACACGTGTTCAACTCACTCGAACCCCTATCCGATCACTCACCCATCTACTCCACTACTTGCCTTGACCCATCTGTTTAGACCGCCAAACAGATGGTCACAATCAAATCCCTCTATCAGATAATTATACCACCACCGCTCACAAGCAGTTATAGGGCCTGACAGTCGAAGCTACGACGGTGAGAAGACATTCCATCCGTAATGATTGTCGGATATCTTGATAGAATATTCTCCATACCCTTAGAAAATATCTCATAATATTTTCTTTAATGACGAAAAGACAACTCTCTGACAAAATCTACTATACAGATATACAGATATATTTTCGGAAAGACAACTCTCCTATTCTCCATATCCTGAGAAAATATCTCTTTGTCAGATAATATTTTACGAAAAGACAACTCCTGACAAAATCTACCACACAGAAATACAGATATATTCTTAATTAACAATAAGATATCCTTTCTCCGTCTATATAACTAGGCATAAGTACGCAATATAGGATCATCTTCTGCTCCTTACTTTCCACTTGGTATTTTTGGTAACTGACTTGAGCGTCGGAGTGGTCGAGCCAGGGACACCCCTGACCTTCCTTCTCACGGTGTTGGTGTTAGCAGGTCCCGGAGTTCGCCATCTTCTTCCTCTCCACGACGTCGACCGTGGTGCTGCGTGGCGGGTGACGCGTCCATTAGGCGATCTCAACAGGAACAATCGGGAACTTGGCTTGTAAGTTGACCGTCAAAGTGGCACTCATGAGTAGTCAAGGAGTGAAATATCGGATTCTCTGCAAGTGAAAAGAAGAGAGTGAGAACGGAGGCTAGGGGTACTCTGGCTCCACCGCTCCGACGCTCAAGTTAGACTCTAGCTTGGAGATGAAGAAGAAAATGAGGGAATTAGAGAGAAGTGTTGGTTCTGTGCGCATACTTGCATTCCGCGAGAAGCAGAGGAGTTATATAGACTTACTAAAGAGAAAGATGTCTTATCTTAGTTAAAGAGAATATCCATCAATGAAGATCTTGTCAGAAGAGATATCTCATCGTTAATAAAAAGAACATTTCATCACCGCTGTAGTAACGAAGAATCTTATCATCCATGCCCGATACAACATAATATTGCATTATCATGTCGTATTAATGGGATAGATAAGCTACCCGAGATATCACATTATTGCATGTGTCTTTCTTGCGGCGGTCTGCTAAGCTAAATGAGAGAATGAAGAGAGCAAAGTAGTTGAGTGCGGCATAGGACACTGAGTAGGTGGAGCGTGGGCGGTAGAAAGTCTAAGCTGAGGTCAGCTGGGATGAGCCTTGAAGTTGATACGGGGCTTGATATGGCTTGGAGGAGATTTGGTGGGGCGGCTTGGACTCGGAGCTCGGAGTCAAATGTTGAACTAACGTTGAGCTTTAAGGGAGATCGGGTGTGGGATCCCGAGCTTAGCTGGATGCCGAGTCAGATATTGGATCTCAATTTGTGTCGATTGCCAAGTCCGATCAACGTCGATTGTTGAGTCGAGAATTGGATTTCAATCAGCGCCGATTGTCGAGTCAGGGCTCGAACCTTTCTAGGATTAAGAGCATGAGTGCCAAATGAAACTAAGGTGCGGGACCCAGTAAGTTAGTTATGGAGTGAAATCTTTATCATCTCATCAGAATAGATTTGACCAAATTATACCGACCCATAATAATAAATTCACACAGCTGAATTTGGCAGGGCAAAGTGAACAGAGCTACATTCCTAGCTGGTCTCCCATTTGGGAAGCCCAATTAGTTGGGGCTACTGGCCTTGGTCAAGAAGGCTGTTGCACGAACACGATAATAGGCTCGCTAATGGCTGAATTATTGGACAAATTTTTAAAATTAAATAAAATAAAATTGAGCACATTGAACATTAATAAAATTTGAATGGAATGGCATTCAAAATGGCTGTTAAATATTTTAAGGGCACCGTGAAGATGCCTTATCAACTGCCGAGGCTGGAAAATTAAGATCCAGCAGATGCGCCGCACAATAAATACAACGGCAACCGATTCGCCGATTCCTGATCCGTCGACGACCGCGTGCCCAACGCACAGCCTCCCACCGACACCGACAACCACTCTCCATCGACGACTTGATCAATCATTCATGCTCCGCCGTACTTTTATATTTATATATATAACATCGTGATGCGACATGGGCGTGTCGGCGGGCACGTTGTCTGTACTCTTCATCTGAGATCGAGTTTGGGATTTAGGGTTTTATCTTGGCTGGATTTACCGGAAGATCTGTGGTTATGTTCGTACTCGAGATGCAGCATCGTATTACAGTAGACGAAATAAACATTTGTTTCTTGGACTTAGAGTCGCCTCCACTACAAACACATTACAGTAGAAGGGCGGTCCATCACAATTATAATTAAGCAATTATGCTCTTTCAACACTCAGGTGTGAGAGCATGGTCTCTAGTGTAATCTTGGCAGTAGTAGTAGACCATGTAATTCTTTTGAACCCACTCCATGGCTGCGTATTGCTCCGAACTAAGCCCGTTTCCAGACGGCGATGAGGACACCGATCGGCAGCTCGCCGATGCAGATTCTGCGCACCCTCCTATCTTAAAATTTGTGTATCTCGCCACAAAAGGTTGATACCTATAGTCGGTTCGGTATCTGCCATTGTCAGTGGCCCAATTCGATGCGTCCCATATGGAGCCATACACCCACATTTGTCGTTGGGGGAACATCGCCTCGATCTTTCGAGCATATCTTCGTATCGGCACGTCGTCGACAAAAAATCTACAATTGGGATAGTGCAATGCAAGATCACTTAATCAGGAGTTTATGTGCTAATCTTAAGGAGGAATTTATGGCTATTGTTACTCACATGATCTCATCTGGATTCCAAAGAATCGCATAGTGGTGGAAGTCGGCCGTCGGATCGAACCAAAGGTGGAACCTCATCTCCCGGCCGACGATGTGACCGTCGCCGCCGTCGCCACTGCCTCTCACGTAAACGTTCGTCTGCAGCACGTACGGCCTGCCTTCTATGTTCCCCAGGAATTCGATGTCCACCTCGTCATGGAATCCAGGGTACGCTTGATCATTAGAAAGCTGCAAATCGAGCAAATCATTGGCTAATGTTTTTTTTACGCAATGTATATAGAGATAGAGGAAACAGAGGAAGCATGCAGTTTGCTCACATAGAATGCTGTGTTAGTGCCGGCGGTGTAGCCGCTTTGGAGTTTGATGGAGGCCCCGAAGTAACCATTTCTGTAAGAATTGATCGACTTGAATCCACTTCCTGCATCGACGGGCCAATATTTCTGAGTCAAAAGAAAGACAAGTTTAACTGAAGTTTGTTCGAACAGACGAGAGCAAACCTGAGTTGCTGTCGAGCCAAATGGTGGTTGAGTACTGATCTGGAGAAATGGTTTGGTGCTCGGGTCCCCAGAGGTTAGTGTAACCTTCACCGAACTTAATTGGACTCAGTGAGGAACTGGGGGAGTACCCAGGAGATGGTTGGGAATTGATGAAGATGATGAGATTCTGGAGGACGAGCAAAAGCAAGGGGATGAGAAAAGGTGCCATTAGTTTGAAAGGAGAGGTTAATGGCTTAGGATGGGGGAGGACGGGAGGTTGCACAGGGTTTATATAGATGGTTACAGCTGAAGAGGTCGTGTGGAAGTTGTGAAATGGGCAAATTAAATTAGGGCGAGCAGGTGGAACCCCGAGTCTTGTTGCAAGTTTTGCTCAACAGAGGAAGAAACAGAGTAGAACTGAAGGTGGTTCGTGTTGAATGGCCATCAAACCAATCGGTGCTTAAGTCAATGATTTGAATAGATTAAACTACTTCCCACTTATTAAGATGTGATGTTTGACTCATATGGCCGAGTCTACTCTAAGCGTGTCACTGTCTGCCGCACAGGAATTTAGCCAAATCACAATTAAACACAAAGGGCCAGGGAACCTTTGGATTTATCTTTCCATGATTTACGCGATCGCAGAGGTCCCATTGCACCAGTTATTCAGCCAAAGATCAAGCCGCCACCAGTGCTGAAGCATCCAAAAACAAGAGGGAAATCTTGAACCGGCGAAGACATTCTTGCTCTATCAATTTTTATCTATACTGACTGGTTCTTTGAAAGTAAAAAATTTGTATCGAGGTTGGCCAGTTCTGACGCGAGTAGCATGCCCCCTGTCCCCCCTCCCCTGCTCACAATATGTGGTTGGGCGAAGGGGGGTGTCTTAAGTCTTAATCAGTACATGAATCTAACTGTCCTCCTCCCTCCCCACATGTAATTGCGTGAAAGAATGTATCTCCATTGATGCACAAATCTAACTATTTCTTTGCGAGTAGAAACGAGTGCACATGTTGGTTAGCTTAGAGGTAATTGGTATATAGCCCCTTTCATATGCAATTATGTGAAGTGGTGTCTCTTTGTTGGCAGTTAAGAATTTGTTCACAAGTGTAAATCACTGTGCATGCATGTTGATTAGCTCAATGCATTTGGCATGCATGCAATCCCCTTATTGCTCAAAGAAGTATCTCTTTAATTTGTTTGGTCATGAATCTTAAACTGAACTTTGAACTTTTTATCTAATTTGATAGCATCTACATTATAATTTCGTTCATTTATTTTAACAACTACACACAACATAGTTTGGGAGGTAGCGTATATATATATCTACACACTATGAGCACTTGATTTTTTATATTCTAACTAATTTTTTTCAAAAGTCACGTACATAGAGGGAAGATATATGCATATATTTAATTGACAATCCCTTATTTGCCTGAATAGAGTAATAATGTCTTTTCGTCAATATATCGTCCTCTGATATGAGGCATTTTGTGATCACTACTGTATGTGTCTTGCAAAATCTTATGTGGCAGTAAACTCATCTGCTGGGGACGTGTGTTAGGCAGAAGTTGGCGAGTAGAAGTGTAGAACGAACAGCAGCAGCTGCAGCAGTAAGCATGCATGCATGTGAAATATCTCATTGCTTCAAGGCTCGTCCCCATCAATAATGAGTACTTTCTGACCAAGCTAATGTTAGTAGTTCGATAGAGAAGATCGAACAGCAGGGAGCTAGCGTGCATGAGTTTTTTCGTTTCCACGCAATTAAGTGGTTTGAAAAAGGAGATTCTGGGCCCGATCGAGGATGCATGTTGCGGCTAAGTTATAAGATGCATGTCACCCTCATGTTGGTTGAGCGGAAACGTCTAGCTCCTTCTTCCCTTGTTTAGGTGATGCATGCGCGCGTTGTGCACCCACTACTTGTGTTGTCCTGCAGAGATATGCTGCTGGGTTGGTTCGAGAGCAACTGCCCACCGCACGCGAACCCCACTGCGTCGCCCGGGCACATGCACAATATTCCGACGTACGTCGGGCGATGCGCGGTGCTAACACTGAGCCACCGCGCAAATAGCTACCACAATTTTAACGATCGACTTCATGTCCAAATTCCCTAGCTAGCTAGCTACCACGCACATGCACATGATCACATGCGTGAACACTGCAGTATTGCCAATCAAACACTACTCTTCGCGTCGGTCGAGCCATCTTATTCTTCCTGTTGAATAATAAAAATGCATGTCTGCATGCCTAATTAATCATGCATCAATATATCTCCTTGAATATGCATGTGTGGTAGACTAACGTGCATGCCTTCTTCCAATTCAATTGACCAGACTGAGTTTATATATCTGAAGGACAACGCCATGTGATCGAGGGGGAGGTAGTGAGTAAATTAAAGTAGTGATAGATGTGCTTCTGAATAAATGAGATGATCATGGAATGATTGGCCGACCTCATCGTCTCATTTGGAGGCTCTGACCAATGAAAATTCTTGGCTCCCTAGCTCTTTAATTTTTAAGTGATTTGTTCCGGCTTGAGATCATTTATGGATGAGACATTGGCTAATAATGATGAATGCATATAAGACTCGTAGACGGTGGAACTCCTGCCAAATTACAAAGAGAAGGGGGATGAAAATGGAGACCAAAGAGATGCCTTGACTTAACCGCTCTGATGCTCAAGTCAGGTCGCGAACTGAAGATGGAGAAGAAGAAACAGAAATATTAGAGAAGGAGAATGTTGATTGTATGCACACGTACCTGTACCTGCGAGAAGCGAGATTATTATATAGAGTCATTAGAGAAAATATCTTATCGACGATTAGAGGGTACAGTGTCATATCGAAAGTAAGGAGAATAGCATGTCACTGTGGTAGTTAAGTGTACTATCACCTATGCCTGTATATGGTCCAGGACCATGTTGTTTTAGGAGAGCAGGTGATCTACCGAACTGTCTTGCATATTAGTCTGATAGCGATTTGGTAAGCGAGTAAGGCAACAAGTAGGTCATAGAGTTGGTTGACCAGGAGGTTGAGTCAGAGATCGACCACTAAATTAGAGGGAAGAGCTCGGGCGATTGATCAGGGAGTCGAATCGGAGATCGACTATTGAGCTAGAGGAAAGAACTCGAGCTTATAGTTCGAAGTATCGAGCCAAGTTAGGTGGTGAGCCGAGTTAGCTGTGGGGTGGAGCATGAAACTGAGCCAGTCAACCATAAGATCAAACCTTGTCTCTGTCATATAACTATCAATTGAATCAGATTTTAATTTTTTTTGACCTAGGCTTACTAACCTATAACATATGGTTGCTTAGGTCACGCGCGTTGTGGACTCGACAACATAACATGCATATAGTGAAGAATTTGGCGAATTCAATTATATTCTTCATGTGTCAAGGATACATTGCCAATTTGACATGCACTAATATCACGTTGGGTGCATCGAAAATCAAGCTTTTCAATGAATTCTTGTATC
>JBBMKF010415146.1:0-13901 GCA_037834155.1 Curcuma caesia
TTATAGTCTATTGGATATCCCATATTATTTTTCTCCAATTTCTACATATCTCTAAGCTACTAAACATGCCACCTTGGCACACTAAGCCAATGAACTCTTCAAGCTCCATTTCTATTCTTGTGGTTCCTACACATTTAAACATATATATCAAACCACAAGGTAAAACCTAAACATTTTACTCAAGTATTAAAACCCAAGATCACATTGGACCATGTAAGGGAACAATTGCTCCAACAATGTAATATATTAAAGATGGTCTATTATACTCTTTAGTTTAATTCTCTAAGCTCTCATTGTAAAGTTTGTTGCTATAAGAGATTTTTTCATTTCTACAAATTATACACGAAGGCAAAAAGATAATAGACTACACGATGATCAAGTCTTATTTAAATTTAAAACTCAAGATTAACAATGGACTTTTGGAACCTCCAAAATGGATATTTAAATAATTTACTCTACAATGGGCATTTTAAATTTCAAATCATAAATGAACAGGACATCCCAATTAATAATTTATTATAAGAGATGAATTTAAACAAATTGTAAAATTTAAATTTCAACAAATTAATCTAATAATGTTGTTGATCCGGCATGATAATATTGATACCTCATCAAGGATAAAGTCATAAGACCGATTCATTTTTAAGATTAAGAAATCTTAAAAACTGGTTCACCCAAAGAATAAAAAAAATATCTAGAAATATTTTTTAAATAAATATTTCATAATTTTCATAAAAAATAGGAACGGATATCTTGGAATATTTCTAAACAGATACTAATATTTCAGAAATTAACTACTATAAAAAGGTAATCCATGTCCATGGGTACAGGTACGCACACATATTTACCCTAATTTTTCAAGTCATTAAAGTTCTTCCTCATGTCGAACCCTAACTTGAGCGTCGGAGTGGCTTACCGGGATTCACCCCCGGCGTCATTCTAATTCTCTTTTTTAGTGCTTTTCAGGTCTTTTCATCTCTCCTGACGATTCTCTTCGAGGAGCATGTACATCAGTAGTTCTGAATCGGCGTTGGAACCATTCACGGCGAATTGACCGGAACAGTTGTTATTTAAAATAATAGAATATTAATTAAGTAGATTTAGAAAAAACTAAATAATGTTCCAAAATAATTAATTTTAATTTAAAAGTATTTCCTTTTTGTAACTCTTTCTTTTCCCCGTCGAGTAATACTTAAATTCAAATTTGGAACAAATTAATTTTCGTTAAAACCATTTGATAATTCAAAACAGTGTAACTAAAAACAATTTAGTATATATATATATATATGGATTTAATATGTCGCACATTGTATGTTGCACATTTGTGAGCATTTAGTATATATATATTTCTATTTTTTTTTAAATTTAAGGGATAATATTTGGGATTCAGACTTCAAAATTTTGACTATAATATTTAGGTTGAATGAAGTAAAAATTAAAATAAAAAAATTAAGTATTTATGGGTATATATATATATAATTAAAAGAGGACTGTATCGTCAAATAGATATTTCTCTTTTAAAACTTATAAAAATAACATCCCATCTCTAAGTCTTTATTAAAAAAATTTATTATTTTAGAACTATTTTATATAAAATTTCATACCTTAGAGTTGGAAGAGTTGCTCCAAGATAATATTATTTTGAATAAAATTAGGCAAAACAACTCCAAGATATATAGAATTTATAGAAATGACTAAAGCTGGATTAAAATAATTCTAAGATAAAACTACTTTGGTCGAAAACAATTTCAAGGTTAGAGTTGTTTTGGTCAAAGTAATTCAAAGATAGATCAACTTTGAAAAAAAATCATCCTAAAGTAATATAGTTTTGGTCAAAATACAAGGGCATTTTAGATAGAAAGTTATTGATGAGGTACTATTTAGATTTTTTTTTTTTAATATGGGATGTGCTTGTAATGATAATGATAATACATGTTGTTGTTTTTTTTTTAATCTTCTGCCTGTATAAATTTTAATTTTTAACAATTTAAAAATATCTTTCTTTATCTAAAAATATATTTCAGTAAAAAAAAATGAAATTTCTAAGAAAATGAATAAATACAAGCACACATCAGCATCTGACTTTACCCTTCCTTTTCTCCTGCCCTAGCAATCCAGTTGGGGGCGCTCAAAGAAGAACAAACCGGGGGCGGAGAGAGACTTCGGCAAGATATCGACGCCGCAGATGCATCGCCGTCAGTTGCCACTCCACATCCCATCCATCTCCTCGTTTCGCTACCTTGCTCACTTCCTCCATTCGGAGCCCCGCCTCTCCGATCCCCGCCTCGGTTTTCTCCGCCAAGAGTTGCAATCCATTGATCACCGGTCTGCTCCACTGCCTACTGGATCGCAGGAGCATTCCGTACAACACCCGAGGAGTGACTCGGTCAGAGAGGTGGAGGTATCTCACCCGTGGCCAGAATGGGTGCACTTCATGGGGCTCCTCTTCAGAAAGGGCTATTTGGATCGCTCTAACGTGCAGGTGGTTCATGGGTCTTCTTACTCTTTCAGTGCCCCTAAAGATTCTAATAGTATCAGGACTGCATGCCTCAATTTCGCAAGAGACCGGTTGGATATCGTCAGGCAAGTTTTGTTGCATTCACCCGATTATATATACAGTGTCTTCTGATGTATCTTGCCATAAGGAGCAATCTAGTAGACCAGGCATGAACGTAGAAAATGAGCTGGTTTTGTTCAACTTTATGTGCCGTGGCGAGCAAGCTGTCTGTTAACCTTAAGCATAAGAACCTGAAAGATTTGAGTGTGCTTTATCTCAGCATGTTTGGCTGCATAATCTGGGATTATTTGCTCAATGGACATCCTAGAGAGTTAATTATTGCCAGAATGCTTGCAGTGAGAATGATACTTTCAGTTGACTTTGATTCTTCAAAACAAAAGATCTTTTAAGCTAGGCAAAGTGTTTGAGATTATACAAGCCAACAAGAATGATACTGGTGATTAAAAATGGTAAGATTACTTTAAGAGTTTTCATCAACTGAAAAGGTTGGAAGTTAATATTTATTTTAAGTAAATCAAGGTCAAACATTATGATGAATTTCACAATTCAAATAATAGGATAAAAATAAAGTTGTTAAATATTAGTATATGGTGAAAAAAAACTAAATTGGTCGGGTGAAAGTTCACCCTAATAGATTAGGATAGGGATACATAAGTAGTTTAAACTAGAGACCAGTTACGGTGCCCCTAAAGTAGACAGTAAATAAAGAAAAACAAACAGTTAAAAGCTTAGGATTAGGAACAAGACTACAAACAAACCTAATAAGTGATGTTATATACCAATATATCCTGTTTGATCCTCTATCACAGATGCTAAAAGTCTTTTCAGCAGCTTAAAGTAAAAGCCACAACATTTCATTGACACTTGAAAATCAAAATTTTCAAAGAAGAAATCCAAGCAAACAGCGTCGTTTTGATGTGGGACCATTGTGCTTAGAACATTTTAGCATCCCATGCTCTCCAGATTCCCAGACCATGCCTGTACAAAGGTGTTAAACCACCATTTTGTAATTTGATGGCTCGTAGAAGCTCCTTGCACCATCTATCTTGTTTGCTGTTCTACAAGAATACGACTGTAGACAAGAACAGTATAGAATATCTTACATATAGGAATGTCAGTGAGTTGGGCACCTTCATTTTTTGGTAATACATGATCCTGTTCACAATTAAATATTAGCTAACTAAACCAATACAATACTTGCTCTAAATGAGCAGTCTCCGGTTGGTGTGATGTTGCTGGTATAATGCAGCTTGGATAAGGAAGAGATTGCAACAAGTTTTGAATAAGAAATGCCAATTTCATGCAGGCAGGTGAATTGATCAGAACAACTGTTCTACACCTCAGGAAAAGAATATTTAATCCTAACCTCCTCAAACCATAAGCCACACCAAAAAGACATTTCAAGACCTATACATAACTTGTGCTGCAGTAATGCTACAGAAATTTCTTCTTAATAAATTGCTAAAGGTAAACCTCCATGTTATGTGCAAATGAACTAGAATGAAGTGGTCAGACAATAAGAGTGCTTAGATGATCAAATAGAGCAGAGTTTCAGCTGAAACCTTACCCAAGGAAATGTTAAAAGGAAAAAAGAAAGTATGGCAGCAAACAACTAGATATAACTGAAACCTTGTAAAAGAAAATGGTAAAAGCTGGAAAGAAAACACTTGCACGGTCAATGACATACAATAGAGTTTTAACTGAAATCCTTATGCATTTAATTTACAAGTGTTTAGTAGACATGAGGCGAGAAGCTAAAATAGTAACTCAGTGTATCTTCATAGGTGTCTGCTCATACATATTCAACAGTAGGTATTGTTCATGCTAAATTTGGATGAGATAGGACAACTGCTGTTGAACTACTAGCATAATTTGTTGTTGTGGATAATCTAAATGAAAATCATTGAACACTTCAACTTTGAAAATGCAATTCTCATGTACATGATAGAACATGGTAAAAGGATCAAAAACAAGTCTCAGTAACTGATGCTAAGTTTGGAGGCCGGAAAAATGATGCTATGCTTGAAGTATAAAGCAGTAGTGAGGTGAATACTTTAGCTGAAACAAAGTAAAAAAAAATCCTTAAATATGTCTAAAGAGTTTACATGGAAAGTGAATCATATAGGTGAAAACAATTAATGTCTTATAAGTTCAAAAAGTTCAAAATGAGTTGTCTTTCTCATAACTTTGCTAATAAGATAACAGAAAGTGGTGATATCTTTTTTTTTTAGTTTTTATGTTTTGCATATGAGCTTGGATTCTACCTTATGCAGAGTCTCCATGCTAATAGCTCGTGGAAATCAGTTGATAATTTTGTTACATAAGAGTTGTCTGAATTGATTTCTCCCATGTTAGAAGACTATGTAATTTCCTAGGGCTTTTGGTGAATATTGAATCTTGAAATTTCACTTATGTCAAGCAGAAAATTGCTATTTACTGGGACTTGGTTTTAATGCAGATATTTGTCTAGGAGAGACATTTATATAATTGGGCAATGTGGATGTCCCAGCCTTGACAGAAAAGTAGTTAACTCAGGAAAGCGCATGAGGGCTCATGTGGGTATCCAGGAAGGAGATGTAAGTTCTGATAACTTATATTAGAAAACATGCTCAATTCATGTTATATGAGTTTTAAGCAATCCTAAACATGCGCAATTACATGATATGTTTTATGAACAATAGGTTTGCAGCTCATGCAGTCTACGAGGAAATTGTGACAGGGCATATGTTAAGGCACGTGAAGAGGAAGTTGGGAGAACTGTTGATCTGATGCGCATTATTTTGACCTATGGTCTGGATGTTATAACTGGATCAGTAGAGAATCCGGCATGCTTAAACAAAACTGTTCATGAATCTGTCAAGAAACTACTGAATGAGATGGTGGAATTTGGTTCGAAGGATGTTAACTCAAACAGTCTTATGTCAGCATCTAAGAGGCATGTAGCCAGGCAGGATAAATCAAGCACTCCTCTACTTTTTAAAGGCCAGCTTTCTGTTCCTATGAAGCAAGGAGATTGGATCTGTCCAGTGTATCTTTTTTGACATAATTTAAATCATCGGATATATCTTTAGTTGGTGCAAATTGTAGTAAATGTTCCTTTTTCTATGGTAGATGCAATTTTCTGAACTTTGCTAAGAACATGAAATGCTTGCAATGCAATGAGGAGTCCCAAGAGAGATTTAAGAGGCTGCAAGAGGATGAAGATCATCTTCCTCTGAAGAAAGGTGATTGGATATGTGAAAAGTAGGTTTCCCCTATCTTTCTTGATTCGATTTTTTTTCTTCTGTTTTCTAATCTGGTTTGCAGGTGTAATTTCTTGAACTTTGCCAAGAATACAAAGTGTTTGCAATGCCATGAGAAGCCATGCAATCGGCAGCTCAATCCTGGAGAATGGGAATGTGTCTCGTATGTTTTCCCCCCAATTTTATAGAATCAGATGATTGCTGGTCGCAACTTTAACTGTCAATTTCCTTTTGGATCTCCTGAAATGATATTAATAGTAGTTCCAGTTATTGTAACCTAAGTACTGGGTTTATGTTTGGTGTAATTCATTTTCATATTTTCTTGACAGGTGTAATTACATTAATTTCCGAAAGAATGCCTTTTGTTTAAAATGTGGCTGGAAGCGACCAAAAGCAATGAATGATTTTGCTACATCCCAGCATGATGGTCAAACAGATGGGAAGAGTTGTGGTTTCACATTTGTTAGAGATAGTGTCATCACTGGAAACAAGTCTGTGACAGAAGATTCTAAACTCGGTTTTCCAAGTTTTGTTGAGGCTGGAATTGATGATAGCAATGCCAGCAAGTTTGATTCATGGGAAAGTTTTGATAAATTCCCAATAGTTGGAGGTAGCAGTGAAGTTTCACAATATCCTACTGCGAGGCAGAGGTGGAAGGAAAAAATGTTTAAAACAAGGCATGAAGAGCTCATTAGGGAACCTATATATGAAACTGATGGGTTGGTAGCATCTGCAAGACATACCTAATGAGAATGACATGGCAGAGTGATTTGGCAGTTGGAAGCCTGCCTTCTGATCCAGCAAGGTTTCCTGATGATGTACAACAACACTGTTTCCGTTTTTTTAACATACTGCTCTTTTTTACTCTAATTTGTTTCCATGAATCACCATATTAAAAGGTTACCAAAAGTTTCTTTTCCCATTTCAAAATGATGAATGTCACCTGTTTTCATTATCTTATTAAGAATAAGGTTCATTTTCTCATTCAGAGCAATTACTTTGTTTCTTGTTTACAACAGGCAAATTGGTGAGTGAAAAAGCGGTGCATTCTCTTTCAGATGGCCTTAGGAGTTTAAGAGAATCATGCCAAAGAGCATGGAATAATCAACTATCATTCTTCCATTGGTATGCTAGTTTTCTAGCTCAATTCATAATATTAGAATTTTTGAAGAGATATATATCTGTCAATGAATTGATGCTTCTACAAGCAACTTGTATGAAAAAAATGACTTATTTCTTATTGCAGTTATTATTATTTAATTGAATCTAACTAGTTGTGATCTATTTGCCTGTACTCAGCACTATCTATACAGCCCTTGAGTTGATTTTGCTCATTTGCAGCATCTTAGGAGAATGTAGACATCATTGATCGTTTACACTTGTCTTCTTTTTATTTGGTGTAATGGAGAGATAGTAATAGATTGCTTTCCATCCTGGTAACATTTCTAATTAATGAGCCCATTCAATACTGCGATCTGAAAATTTTGCTACATTCCATGATGCACCATTATAAACCATCATTATCATATATAGATAAGCAAGTTACCTCTGAGTTAGCTCCATGTTACTTTCAATGAATATCCTAGGTTGTTTTGCTCAGTGGGATTTTGCTTAGAGTTCGCTACATGGATGTTATCCATAGCTGAACTTTGTTCAACACTATTGCTAGTAGTATTCAAATCAGGCTGGGTTTAACTTGTCTGTGACGGTTTGATGAGTACTCGTATTTTTCCATTCTTTGTGTACTGTGGAAATCCATATTTAAGAATGCAAGTATTCTTATCTTGTTTGGCGGGGTTGTTCAGTTTTTCCTTTTCTTTTTGTTCAAAAGATAGCCGTCATGTTTATCATGTGTCTTATCAGAAATCTTCTTATCTGCCACATTGTTTAATCTCTATGAAGTCTGACCATATCACCTTTGAAGTCCGCAAGCAATTTGAAAAATCATGCCACAGACATGCAGTCAGTCATTTGGCTCAACCCTAGCATCGTGCACGGATGGACTGAGTGGACATGAAGCACACATGGTTGGTCCAACACGAATTGGTGGACCAATGCATAAGGATGCATTTGTGGCACAACATTGCATGAAAACATATGCGCACATGCACCAATAGGCGGTTGAGTGGTTGAGCAGTTGCTAGTTGCAATTGCTGGTGGCGGTGAGCAGTTGGTGTAACCAAGCTCCCATTGACCTTACAAAAGAGGCAGTATGCAAATTGTATGTAGAGAAATTTCGCTTAAGTTATGAAACTTTGCTTCCACTGTGCAAGGGAAAAGTAGGATTGCTTGAACATTTCTCCTCGCCCCACAGTAATTTGACTTAGCAGAATTTTGCCTAGCAATTCTAACTCCTTGATATTAAGGAAATTTTCAAAAAAGTCAACGGAGAGTTGAGGGGTGAATTGATGACATAAGGCCCTGATGACTGCTTGTGAATAGTACTCATCAGGTACCATGTGCAATAAGAATGGATGTGACACAATTTAAGGAGTATAAGGGCTCATGAGCAGCCAAGGAAATCAACAGTTGATAATTATTTGTCTAATGGATGCGGAAGATCTGATGCATGTGAAGGCTATGTCCGTGTATCTTAGTGACATAACCTCACATACAGCCATAACAGAACCCATCACACGGGCTGAGAGTTCAAGAAGGAATTGCATCTCAGTTCTACCTCTCAAGTATGCAGAATACAAAGCTTAGGGGATGCAGAGAATAAACCACAAGGCAAACTTGTGCTCCTTCGTGCACGACCGCTTGGAACTCATCCTACAAATTTTGAGCATGACTGAGCAGGAGGCATTTTTATAGTTCTTGAATGGATTGCATCCAAGGGGTCAACAAGAATTGCAGTGACGCAATGGTTGAAAACACTATCGGCTTGAGGAATACAATAGGCTAAGATATATGAACAAACCACAAATAGAAGGTACCAGTCGTTCATCTATAAAAGGAAAGACTGTCTCACGTTCGCCCTATGTGACGACAACTAATACATTTGTGAATGCCCTTTGAAGCGTGGCCAACTGCAGCTTCTCGATTTACCTCCTCATAGATGGTTGTGAAGCCGACTGTGTGGGGTCGTTGGATGGCGGATTCCATCTTTTGCTGAAGTTAATGCCCTTTGAAGGATCAAAGCTTGTTGCCTTTGTGAAAGAGGCTGAACTGACACATCTGATGTGGCAAATGGACATTGTTCACTCGGGGCCATTTGGACACGGGATGTATCTTCTATTTGTAGGGGTGCCTTGGACAAACTACTTGGTGATTCAAACAGGTGCATAGTGCCCTCTCGGAGGGTGAATGAGTGCACCCATCCACTGTCTGTGATTCAAGTGACGTAAGGAGCGCACAATGACAAAGAAGTGTTCTTGACATTGCAGTTTCAAATGAACCATTAAATGGCTGTGAACGAGGAGACAACAGAGGTCCTGGAGAACTTGATGCTGTTTGAATTGTTCAAGTAGCTCCTACCAAGGAGGGAAGTCAACCAGCCATCAAGTTGGAGACAGGTGCCTGCTCAACCTCCAGCCATGGCTTATCTTTGGAATGGTAAGCCAAAGTCTGTATTTTTTTTTTTTTTTCTGACTTGGAATTACTTTTCATGTGGCCAATGGCTCCTCTTTCAGTTTGTGGCGCGTACATGACCCTAAGACAACTTCCAGAGACAGATTACCAAAGTTGTTACATTGTATTGAATAAACTGATAGTAATTTGAAGGATTCTTAGGCGATTTTTAGTCATTTTTTTTGGATTTTAATTTTCACATTCATAAGCTAATGAAGAAAAGGAATAACTTGTACAACTGATGGTTGGCGCAAAGATGAACTCAGAATTAAGTGATGACTTATTTGGTCGAGATTCTATCCTTAGTCAGCTCAGAATGTAGATTGTAGTCTAAAGTTGGATGTATAAACCTACATATGAACTGCCTACATTCTTGCAAAGCATAAGATCTTCAATTGGGTTTGCCCTCTAACAGAGTTGAACACAAGGCACAGGTTAGCAAGGATGGTTATGAATGTTTCTGATACCAGCTGTCTATCCTGTTCATTTCAGATAGAACATATACATCATTAATTGGAAAGATGTCAATTCACCCAGATCGGCTGGCTCTTGCTAGGGAACTTTCACAATATGCAAAAAGATCGTCCTCTCTTACAAGAAATACACCAAGTAAATAGACTGCTCTGTGCCAAACATGGATGTGGAATATTAACAAGGAGGTGGTCAAACTGTATTCAGGAGGATGATGATGCTGAAGCAGCGGAAAACACTTATAGAAATTTACTATTGGATTGAACTTCCCTCTTCCCAGTCCAGTGCCATATCGTCATTGACGTCTCATCTTCAAGTAATTTGGTTCAATTCTTAAATTCTATTGGGTTTAAATTTTATTAATGGTGCAATAGATTACTAGAGTTTTACTATTTGATTAATATGTTTAATGTACTATCTAATTAAGATTGACCAAGTGAAGTGGTTAAGATTGATCAAATTAGTGTGAAATCCAAATAGATCAAAGCTGCTCAGATATTTGATAGTTAAGTGAGAAGTCCTGATAGATTAATGTTGATCTAGGCAAGTGAGAAAAAGTAAAAAGTCTTGACAGATCAATCCTGATTTAGACAAGTGAAAAAGAGGAAAAAGTTTTGACAGGTTAATGTTATCTAAGCAAGTGAAAAAAGAGTAAAAAGTTTTGATAGATTAAGATTGATCTAATTAAGGAAAAAATTTAAGTAGATTAAGGATGATAAGATGTTTGATAAAGAAAAAACTCTAAAAGAGTGAACTTTAGATAGTGAGAAGTTTTAGAAAAATGAATTTTAAATAACAGAAAACTATTGGAGAAGTGAATTTCAAACCTGTGAGAAAGTTCAACAGGTTAGGTAGGTCAAGTATTAGACATTCTATGTATGTGCTTAATTTTGTCTTATAGGAAATTAGAATTGATCAAGACTCAAAGGATCCAAGGGATCAAATCATAATTGGGTGATCGGAACATGTCCGAGCGATCAGAAAGATTAGCGATCGGAAAGATTAGCGATCGAAAGTTGCTGTGTTAGCCAGATTCAAAGTCTAACTGTATTAGATCAAGAGCTAAGAAAATCTAGGCATCCGAAAAAAAGTCCAATTGATTGGATAGTTACCATGTCAGCAATTCGATAGAATTCTATAAATAGAAGATAGAGGCTCAGGGTTCAAATAATCTCATCAACTCCCATCAACTCGTTCTATCATTTCAACGCTCTACTACTTGTACGATCGAATAAATGTCAGAAAAAGTGTCATTGCATTAAGGGCTTAGGAGATCCATTTTTTTAAGTGTTATAATTCTCTGTATTATTGATTATTATTTTTGCATGCTTGATCAATTTTATAAGAGATTTTTTAATAGGTGTGTAAAAAAAAAAAGAAAGTAATAGTGTTCAACGTTGGAGATATAATCTTGGATATAATAATTTTGAAATTGTGAATTAAATAAAAAATTAATATTCACTTGTTCTTATTTATATTTTAATATTTATTTTATTATTTTCATTGCGTATATATTATTCACCCCTCTAGCAGATTTCAGCATCGTTAGTTAACTTTTATAGCTACAATAATCACACTGAGGTAATAAACGAAAGAAGCAAATGCTGAGTTGCGATTAATCAAAGCACCGGCACCTAACGGGGTTGCTTGGGATTTTTTTTTTTTTTTTTGTTTTTGTTTTTGCGACGTTGTTACCACAAATTTGATACTGATTCCCACGCACACTCACTTCTCCATCAACCACTTCGAGTCGTAAATTTTGGGCGATCGTCCTTCCACAGGGGACTCGCACGGGGCTCTGAACCATCACTAGTTTTCAAAAAGGAGGGGAAACTAATTGACCATAAAATTTATGTGGAGAAGAAGAGGAAGAAGAAAGAAATCGATGCTGGACGAAACACGAAGTACACGCAGACGATAAGATGCAGAAAGTGAGTAGTACAAAATGCCAATCTGTATGTGAAACAGAGCGAGCACATACCACACAAAATCCACCATCCAAATCCCCAGACCAACCTCCACCCCACAACTGCTATCCTATAGCGGCTTCCTCGCCACCTTTAACTCAAACTACGCAGCATCCCTGACAACTGAAGAGAGAGAGAGAGAGAGAGCTAAGGCAGAGGCCAAGGAGAGCGCAGAGGTTTGAGCCAGGACTAGCGGCGATGGCTTCGGCTACTCTTCTCAAGTCTTCTTTCCTCCCCAAGACTTCTGAATGGCTCACTGCTCGGAAATCCTCAAACCTGCAGCAGCCGCCCACCACCATCTGCCTCGCCGTTCGTGCCAGTGCCTACTCCGACGAGCTCGTCAAGACTGCAGTATGTATAATTATATATGAGCTCGAACTGATTTGAATTTTAACGTTGAGCTTAATTTTTTTTTGTTTTACCCGTAGAAAACCATCGCCTCTCCGGGAAGAGGGATATTAGCCATGGATGAGTCCAACGCCACCTGCGGAAAGAGACTCGCATCCATTGGGCTGGAGAACACCGAGGCGAACCGTCAAGCTTATAGAACCCTTCTTGTGTCAGCTCCTGGTTTGGGCCAGTACATCTCCGGGGCTATCCTGTTCGAGGAAACCCTTTACCAGTCCACCGTAGACGGCAAGAAGATAGTCGACGTTCTCGTTGGACAAAACATAGTGCCCGGTATCAAGGTTGACAAGGTAATCATTAATAATCGAGCCATAGACTGTTCTTGCTTAGCTTCTTCGACCTAGTTTCACTTCATTTTGCTGTTTGATCAGGGTCTTGTTCCACTGGTCGGTTCAAACGATGAGTCATGGTGCCAAGGATTGGATGGCCTTGCATCTCGATCTGCTTCTTACTATCAACAGGGCGCACGGTTTGCCAAATGGTAGAATAATACAGTTTAATTCTGGCTAAGATTTTCGAGACAATACTTCAAGCCATTGTTTATGTTCACAAGAGTTCATCACGTATATGGATATTGCTTCATGTTACCAGGCGCACAGTGGTTAGCATTCCAAATGGCCCGTCTGCTCTTGCAGTGAAGGAAGCGGCATGGGGCTTGGCTCGATATGCTGCCATTGCTCAAGTAGTATACATATTCCTCCACTGTATAATAACTAACTAAAATAGTAGTATATATGATAACGTAGGAGCTCATTAGTTAAAGTTGATTGCAGGACAATGGGTTGGTTCCAATTGTTGAGCCAGAGATACTGCTTGATGGAGAACATGGAATCGACAGAACCTTCGAAGTGGCACAAAAGGTGTGGGCTGAGGTGTTCTTCTACCTAGCCGAGAACAATGCGTTGTTCGAAGGCATCCTGCTCAAGCCAAGCATGGTTACTCCCGGCGCCGAGTGCAAAGACAAAGCCACACCGCAACAGGTTGCTGAATACACCCTGAAGCTTCTGCACAGGAGAATCCCTCCTGCTGTCCCCGGCATCATGGTACCTTGCTGCACCACGTTATAACTATCTAAAACTCACTCTTCCATATTTTAACCAAGGGAGTTAAATGCTATCGATCTGAAGTAATTTTGGGGGTTGCAGTTCCTCTCGGGTGGGCAGTCTGAAGTCGAGGCAACCTTGAACTTGAATGCCATGAACCAAGGGCCCAACCCCTGGCACGTCTCGTTCTCTTATGCCAGGGCACTGCAGAACACTTGCCTCAAGACATGGGGAGGAAGGCAAGAGAATGTGAAGGCAGCTCAAGAGACACTTCTGATCAGGGCCAAGGCCAATTCCTTGGCGCAGCTCGGTAAGTACACAGGAGAAGGTGAGTCTGCAGAGGCCAAAGAAGGCATGTATGTCAAGGACTACCGCTACTAGTCCTCCGGTCCTCAATACATAGTTTTCATACCTTATGTCTTCTCTGGATTTGGGTTGCTGCATCGTTCGGTATTAGCTGAATGTACTTGATCATAACCCTAGCATGTGAAAATGGAAGCTATGTTTTGAACTGATAAAGTTTGACAGAACTGAGGGCACTTAATTATGTTGATTAAATGTATGATTGGAACTAAGTTGCTTGCATCTTTGAAATAAAGGAACTATCCGACCTGTTAAGCGTTCTACGAAGGTTTGTTTTATAAAACTAAATATGACATGTGTTTAAAAAAACAGAAAGACT
>JBBMKF010415256.1:0-13899 GCA_037834155.1 Curcuma caesia
TGTATGCAATGCTATATACGAGACTGGATATCTATTTAACCATGGACATGGTTAGTAGATATCAAAGTAACATAGGACAGGGACATTGGACTGCGGTAAAACATATATTAAAGTACCTGAGAAGGACTAGAGATTATATGCTGGTTTACTAAGTAGATGATTTGCTTCTTGTGGGCTACACAGATTCTGATTTCTAATCAGATAGGGATAATAGTAAATCAACCTCGGGGTATGTGTTTACTTTGGGAGGTGGAGCCATAACATAGAGAAGTTTTAAGCATAAATACATTTCAGACTCCACCAAGGAAGCTGAGTATGTGGCAACCTCTAAGTGTAACGTCCGTAAATTTTTCCAAAAGAATAATAAAAATAAAATAATAATATGTCATGACTGAGGTTCGATCCCTGGACCTCTATGTAGCAAAGTTAAAGGGGAGGGTTGTAATAGCCATGGCCCCAGTAAATCAACCTCGGGATATGTGTTTACTTTGGGAGGTGGAGCCACAACATAGAGGAGTGTTAAGCAGAAATACGTTTCAGACTCTACTAAAGAAGCTGAGTATGTGGTAGCCTCTGAGTGTAACATCCATAAATTTTTCCAAAAGAATAATAAAAATAAAATAATAATATGTTATGACTGATGTTCGATCCCTGGACCTCTATGTAGCAAAGTTAAAGGGGAGGGTTGTAATAGCCATGACCCCAATAGGGGTTTCCTGTTGTAAAAAGGGAAACAATTATAATTATACGAGTTAGACATGAAAAGATGTTTTAGTATAAAGGGGAAGTTAGAGAGAGAAAAAAAACCTAATTTCTCTTCCTCTTTCTTTGGGCGGCGGAAATAGAAGAAAACGGAGGGTTTTCTTCTTCCCTCTCTGAGTTTTCTCCTTCCCTCTTCTTCCTTGTGGTGGCCGGCCAAGAGAAGGGGATCAGAGTCCTCAACCTAGGGTTTTCTTTCCTTAGTAAGTACAAGAAGAAGATGCAAGTACCCCTCACCTACAATATAAGTAGCTCCGTTCATATGCATAAGATCCCTAGTTTTAGTTAATCACAAGTTTATACATGTATGTTGAGATTAACTTCTCTGACAGGTTTTAAGGGCACCACTAGATGGGCTTAGACGTGCTTTCCCCTCTAGTTTGGGGTTTAGACGCATTATCAAGTGCCTAGGGTGTGTCCTTAAAGAAAGAAGAGAGTTTTAGGTACGTAAGGTGCTTGAGAAAATGTTAAGAATCTCTAGTATCTTGCCTCAGTGATTATGGACCATAGTTCATTCATTGGGTGGGCTCCTAGATCGCCCCTAGGCCCTAGATCACCTAGTAGATGCAAGGTTAAAGAAAAGAACTATTAAAAAACTATTTTACTTTTTATGGCATGTGCTTGGGCTCTAGTTCGTCCATGGGTGGGCTCTTAGATCGCCCCTAGGCCCTAGATCGCCTAGTAGTACACTAATGGATTCGGAATTAGCTACCTCGGATCTATTTAGGGATGCGCGCATAGTTAGCACAATGCCGGGCCAACAATAGCATGAGTAGTATTTTCACTTACTATATGTATAAGTTTCAAAAGTTCACTATTAGTTTAAGTGAAATCAGTTTTTAAGATCATGCTTAGTTCAATTAGATTTCCATAGTGCCATGTGAAATCAGTTAGTAGTTTATGATTTAGTTCATGTGCTTATTATGATGAGTATGCCATGATATCTGTCTAGATTATATGTTTCAGTAAGAATAAATGACAAGCATGAATATGTTTTCTTACATGTGTTTTATGCCATGATATCTGTCTAGATTATATGTTTCAGTAAGAATAAACGACAAGCATAAATATGTTTTCTTACATATGTTTTCAAAAGCATGATTCCGAAATATGCATTGTTTAGTGAGTATGATGGTACTTGCTAAGCTTTATGCTTATAGTTTTATTTTCCTTATACTGCAGATAAGGGCAAAGGAACATTGGATTAGCGGAGGCAGCAGGGACGATATGAAGTGTGTGATGTGGTGGAACATAGAATCAAGAGCTTTGGTAACTTGCATTATAAAGAATGCATTATTAAGAATGCTAAAAAGAAAAAAAAACTAGCTTTCTATGTGTTGTTTATTTTTGCACTTTTAGAATGTCAACCGACATGAGTTTGCCAATATGCATTATGTTATGCTTAGATTACTTGTTATCTTGATGTGAGTTAACAAACATGAATTATGTTAGTCATAGCCTACCTAGTTGTTCTATGCTTTACTTAACAGTTGATACATTACAAGTGCATGCTAATTAGAAGTAAAATGCATAATTTAAAGTTAGAGAACCATTTCTGATGTTAACATGCTGTTTATGGTGAAATAGTTGATAACATTGCTTAGTTTTAGTGCCAAGTTGGTACAAAGTGCAGGTTTCTAAATCCATGCTTAGAAATTACGAAAGTATGCCTAATTACCATGTAAACATATGTTTAATAGTCTAGGATCATTTAATACATGTTGTAAAGCTTAACTATATGTTTATTGTTCCACTCCCTTCTCCATGCTCTTCGATTGTAATGATTGTTTGATCATTATTTGCTATTATGTTTAGACTTTATGCTACTCTTTTGAAAGCATGTGTTTACTCAACTATCACATAGCAAGAAATTTTAAATTAATAGTATATTTTAGCAAGCAAGTAAGGATCGCCTTAGGGGTAAGAAGGGTGGTCGTTACAACAATATTCTGATAGGACAATGACTTAGTCAGAAGTACTCGAGCTGCATCATTTGAAAAATGGAGAAGTCTAATATATGTTGACAAATAAGAAAGTCCAATGGAGTTTGTAGATGAAAAAGTTTAAGTATGTCAAGATTAACGAGATACTTAATAGACAAAGACATTCAATAGAAGTTGGTAGAAGAAGACATAGAGTAAGATATTTTAGGCGACCCACATTAAGACCTCCTAGTAAGTGGAAGAAGTCCTAAATTTGAGAATCTTGATCAGCAAAAGAAGTTCAAAAGATATGGAAAATCAAAAGAAGTCCAAGAGGCATGGACTTTTGGTATATGAGATAAGAGATTATGAGAAAACTTATAATCTTGGGTTTTGGTAGATTTTTACATAGGGTGTGAAACTGGTCAAGAAGTAGGTGTTTTTGGATCATAGTCAATTATTTAATCAATTAAATAAAGACTAAGTTCAATTGATTAAAAGTTGAGTTGACATAGTAAACGATTAAAATGTTCTACAACAAATAGAAAGGTTATATTTTAAGTTCAGTCAATTAATGCGATTCATGTCGATTGGATAGTTTATTGAATCACTTGTTAAATTCAAAAAAATTAGATCGTTTGAGTGGATCAAATTGAATTGAGTCAAGCAATAGATGTTCCATCCATTGGGATGGACTTGAGTGAATTAAAATTATGTTGAATCAATTGAAGATAACAACTGAAAGACAATGATCCAATGGCCAATATTTAGTTGACTGATGAGAATTTGAATCGATAGGAATTAAAATAAAATATTTAGATGAACCTTATATGAACTTAAGAAACTATTCTTTGTATAAGAGCCCAAGGTCTTTAGTCTTTCTTTAAAGTTTTTATTTTACAGTTTTATTGCTTATATTTATATTTAAAAGAAAATTTGAATGAGATTTCTTGGCTTTTGACAAGGAATAAAAATAGTAAATTTTATGGAAAGTGATACACCTTTTCTAGTCTATAAAGTGGTAAAATATATCGGAATCACATTAAATAATTTTGTGTAATTATTGCCTTTGTTATTTTATTATTCCACTTCTTATCTCTAATCGTAACTAACATAGATCGAAAGGATTTTGTGAATCTTGCTGATCCTAATATATTGTCAAATGAAAGTAATTAGATTTCTTATTGCTATAACCATAGAAAGAAAATAGAAAATTTTCAATTAGATGATATAAAATTAGATTTCTTCAATAATTGTATTGAAGAAGCTTACTTTGAGAAACCAATAGGCTTAAGTTAAGATTGGATAATGAATTTATGTTTCAAAGATGCCAACGCCTAACCAATTGGCCTACACACAAGTAAATTGGGAAGACAGAATCCCCTCAACAATTCCAATATGTAAAGTGAGAGAATCTTTTAAACGTGGAATCTCAAAAAAAAAAAAAATGAAATCATATTGGATCTATTATATACAGCCTTTTCTTATATTACAAAAAATTATTTCTACAATTCAAATTCATGATCACAAAATCACATAACAATTTTACCCCTGCATAAACTTGTGCTAGATAAGCAACATAAATCACAAAATTGTTGATTCATTAAAACAGACGTCAAAAACATGAATAATGTATTGAAGTTAGAAAATAACAACCGAAATACAGGGTTCTCACAAGGAAAAAAAAAACAAAAACAGATTGAACTAAATCCAAGCAAGCTTTATAACATAAGCTTTAAAATACCCAATGCCTCAAAAATCCAAACTCAACTAGTTTAGTTTTCCCACTGCCTTAAACAACTAAGCTTCTTCAACAATTGTTCCCTTCTCGCTGACATAGATACCATCCAAGAACTTCCTTATATCCTTGTTCTTTACATGGCATTTCTGTCAGAAATGAAAGAAAATTAGCCTGCTAGACAAACAAAGAGCTGGAAAAAAATTCCATTGCTTCTCAACAAGTAGAAGGGGAAAATCGTGTTGAAAATATGCAAACCTGGTTGATCAAGGCAGCAGAGCGAGAAACAAGTTCAACATCATTTCCATCAAGGATAAGTTCATCCTTCACCTTCTCAGACCGAAGAATTTTCACACCTTCAAGCATATCAACTTTTCTGACCTGCAACAACAGACAGAATAATCGTATTATAAATATGCCTGTCTCAGATACCTGAGCTATTGACAACGTTACAACATAAAGCAGCATAAAAAGACCATAGGTTCCTTTTTCCGTTTTTTTCAAAATCTCCATGTACTTCTAAAATTGTCAAAATGGCCACCAAAATTTTCAATATCTGATGTCCTAGCTATCGACACTATCATGTAACAGAATAATGACAAGTGGATTTGAATAATACCATGTTTGCCACATCACAATTTCATCATCTGAAATAACAATATTGCTGATTGAGGGTAAAATGACAGGAGGATGAAACTATAGGGCCCATTTGAACAAAGGAAGAAACTGTAGTGGTGCAATGAAATTTCCCCAAAGAATGTAAGAGTTCATAAGAGTTATGAGATTGGTACAAATTGGGAGGCATCAGCATGTACCAAAAAATATTGCAGAAACAAAGTTGTATAGTATTCTGTAATTTTTTGTATCTCAAAGTTTAATGTAAATAAGAGTTACCTAGAATATGAAGCGTTACCCTATTTTCTTTCACAAAATCCTATATGCTTAATTCTACATGGTATCAAAGCAAATCTTAGGCATCTCTCCAAACCCTAGCAGCCCCTCTAGTCCCTAATCTTCTCTCTTGCCGCAGACATTGAAGGACTGCTAACCCTAGCCTCCTCTTCCTCATCTCTCACATTTTGATAATGATGGATGAAAGGTGCGATTGGTCGGCAAAGACTTGATTAAAGAGGGCGGCCGTCTGACATGAAGGAGGGATCTTTAGCTGTGGCCAAAAGATGATACCAACAAAATTGCTCGACAATCCTTAAACTAGATGAAATAAACTACCTACACAATTGCTCCACAATCCTTAAACTAGATGAAATAAACTACATTACCTGGTCATTATCATGCTTGCTATCTATTCAAACTAGAGGAATACAAGGCTCATCAATAATGGAAAAAATAAAACCAAATATTGATATTACTGATCTTTGATTTAACAAATAGGTGTCATGGTTGATCAATTCAATGCAACCATAATTTGCACAAGGTTACCTTCTGGACACAGTTCAGAAAATTTAGGATATAACTGCTCAGACTTACTCCCAATCAGCTAATGATGCCCAGATATATGCGCTAAAGAAAAAGATTCATTAAACCAAACAAGGTGAGATGACAATTGCTAGTATTTTTTTTAACTTAGAGGCTTGTGCCAAAACATACTACTATCAGTATTTTCAAGCATTCTATGCACTAAAGTTTCATAAATTAATTGAAAGGAAATGTATATGATTTTTTCCTAACAAAACTGAATGATGTATTTAATTAGATAAGAATATTAGTTATTGGGCATGATGTTTTTTCCTCTTATGGCAAGGATATAGATATGTGCAAGGAGAGAGTAGAAGTAATGCTATGTTGTGAAGTTTGTTGACTCCTCTAACATAATTGTAAAACCTAATGCAGATGAAAACAAATACATAACAAGGATACCAGCTGGAAACTTCATGACCATCCACCTCATGGTCGAGGTGGGAAAAAATTTAGTGGTTCACGGCCTCAAGCTCATATGCCTCAAACTGTTGATAGCAGGCAGCCATGAGAAACCAATTCTTCCAGTGGAATATCCAATGAGAAGTTGCAAAATCTCAAGTTCCTTATGGAAAGATTCAAGTTTTCTTCCACCGTAGTAATTCCTTCTCATCTTGTACAAGTATACCATGTTCATCTTTTAATACTAATCATGTCCAAAATATTTATGGTATTTTTGCTAACGTGGATTTTAGATTTTGGAGCATCTAATCATATGACTTGTGCCTATAAAAGATTTCTCACCAATGCTTCTTGTTAAGGCTGAGATAATGTTTGAATAGTGAATGGTTCTATAAATTACACCTTCCATTATCTTACTTCTTATCTAATATAGTCTTTGTTTTTCACATAATTTTCTATTCGTTAGAGCTCTTACAAGGAATTTAAATTGTAAAATTTAATTTTTCCCTTCTTGTTGTGTCATACAAGAACTAAGCACCAAGAAAATGATTGACTAGGATAGACTACATGATGGCCTATATCGACAGGTTGAAGGGTCTCTTTCATGCTTTATTAGGTGAATTTGATTCTATTCATTATCAAATTATTTAGTGGCATAAGAGATTAGATGATCATTCTTTTCTTCTATTCGAAAAACTTATCCCCACTTATTTAAGCAGTATAATGTGGAAAACATAGTTTGTGATGCTTGTGAACTTGTTAAGCATGCTATAAGTTCATATCTTCTAATCAATAATAAAAAGTCCAATTTCCTTCACGATGATTCATTTGATGTGTGGGACGTCAACTCATCTATTTGGTTACAAATGATTTTTGACTTTTATTGATTATTACAGTAGGACGACCTGGGTGTATTTGTTGATACATGCAAAAAAAATGAAGTATTCTCATGTTTTGAGTCTCCTTATAGAATGATTAATACATAGTTCGATGCAAAAGAGAAAAGTTTTCAAACTAATAAAAGTACAAAATATATAGACAAAACCTTTCATACTTATTTAGACATTAATGAAATTATACATCAAAATAGTTATCTTAATACTATCGCCCAAAATGGTATATCTAAATAGAAAAATAGACATCTCCTAAAAGTTACTAGGGCTCTTATGTCACTGTGAATGTCCCTAAGGTTTGGAGGATACATTAATTATTGTTGCCTACCTCATCAATCACATGCCTTTAAGGAACTTAGATTTTAAATGTCTAATAGAATTTATTCAAGGCAATAACTGTTACATTATCCCTCAAAAAAATATTTGGGTGTATTTGGTTTGTGCACAATTACACTAGAGGGAAACTTGATCTTAAAGCCTTGAAATATGATTTTATTGGGTATTTAGCTACAAAAGATTATAAATGTTATCATCTACCAACTAAAAGGTTTATGTGAGTTCAGATGTTACTTTTCAATTGGCTATATATGATGGTCAGGGGAGAATAATGATGTGGAAGAGGTGACTCAACCTATTCTTAAGTTGCCTATATATGGTGGTCAGGGGGAATATGGAACATGAAAATGATAATAAAATTTTGAATGGAGATCAAATTAAAACTGATGTGGAAACACAGACACTCAAAAATGGAAAACCTTAGTCAAAATAGAACTTGAGATCTTGTTAACGAAATTTGGATAAAAAGCCAGTAGGATGTAAGTGAATATTCACAGTGAAGCATAAGGCAAATAATTCTATTAAGAAGCTAAAGGCTCGATTGGTGGCACAGGGTTTCAACAAACCTACAAAATTGATTACTAAGAAACTTTTGCAGCCGTTGCCAAAATGAATTTGGTATAAGTTATCTTGTGCTGCTAATCACAGATGGAATATTTAGCAATTTGATGTCAAAAATATTTTCCTACATGGTGAGTTAGAAGAAGTTTATATAGAAATCCCATATCCCACCTTGTTTTTATTGTTAAAAAACTAAAAGGAAGGTTTAAACCAGCCACCTCAAGGGGCTTTGTCTATCAGTTTTGGCTACAAGCAAAACAATGCAAATCACACTATGTCCATAAAATATCTTGATAGTGAAATTACTATACTTATTGTACATGTTGATGACATAGTGAAGGCACATGAAAATCAAGAAGAGATAACTGGACTGAAAAAACATTTGTGTACTTAGCTACTGAGTTTGAGATTAAAGATTTGGACCAACTAAGTATTTTATTGAGATAAAAGTTGCTCAATAAAAAAAGGCATGTTTATTCCTCAAAGAAAATATGTTCTCAATTAACTAAATGAAACAAGAATGTTATGCTTCAAACTTGCAAATACTCCCATTGAAGTCAATCATAGACTAAAAGAGATGTTGGAGAATTAATTGATATTAAACAGCACCAAAGATTATTTGAGAGACTCATTTTTCTTTCTCATACACAAGCTTGGCATTGCCCATACAGTAAGTATAGTAAGTCAATCTGTGCATCGCTCTAGGGCTATACATGTTAAGGTTGTTTTTCAAATTCTACAATATCTCAAATCTAATTCTAGAAAGGATTACTTTTTACAAATACTGATGTTGATTGGCAGCATCTTCTAATGGTAGAAGATCTACTTCCACATATTGTGCCTTCATTGGCGAAAATGTGGGGTGAGGTGTGTGTGTGTAGCAAATTATTTTATTCCTTTGTGTACAAGATGGGTATGACAAATATTTATCCATACACTATCTTGAGAGGGAGTGTTGATAGGGATACATATGTTTTAGGTATTATTTCATATTTAGTTGTCTAATACGAATACTTTTGTAATTTTTTACATCTCAAATTTATTATAAATAAGAGTTAACTGGAATAAGGAGCATACCCTATTTTCTTTCACAAAATTCACTATGCATAATTCTATAATCAGCATTGATGATTTGATAAGATTCCCTCAGATATGCAACGCCTGAACTATTTTCTCACCCTTCAGGCAACAAAGTCTAGAAAACTAAGTCAGTTTAAAACTTGCTAAATCATGTTAAAATTTCAAGATGAGAAAGCTTGAGATGATCTTACATATAAAAATTTTCTTGCTCAGTACTTTAGTGGCAGCTAATGGAAGAATGTAGTAACTCAGTGGTGCATGATCTTATATATAACTATAATCCTATAAACTAGTGGAATGTTAAATCTTGCGTTCCAAAATGCTAATTTTGAAGACAAACTACAGCACCTACTCATCTGATGGATGTGGCGCATCCTGAACTTGTTCTTCAAGAAATAGCATAACATAGAAATACAACATCTCCTTTACCTGAGACAAAAACTTTTGCACAGCTAAGACCCAAGCAGTCCAATTTACTAGAAAGTTTCTCATACAGATGATCTTATTCTTGCTTGCTCAGTACTTCAGTGGCAGCAATTGGAAGAATGTAGTAGTTCACTGGTGCATGATCTTATATATAACTATAATCCTATAAGCCAGTGGAATGTTAAATCTTGCGTTCAAAAATGCTAACTTTGAAGACAAACGACAGCAAGTACTGATCTGATTGATGTGGCGTCCTGAACTTATTTCTTCAAGAAATAGCATAACATAGCAATACGATATCTCCTTTACCCGAGGCACTTTTTCACAGCTAAGACCCAGTCCAATTTACTAGAAAGCCTCTCATACAGAGAGTGTAAAATCGCCTACGATCAACTATCGTAGCAGTAAAATGTAAAATGGAAAGCACGAAATAGATAGAAAACAAAAGGCATTAGAACAAGATCAGACCTTTTTCTCCCCAAGGAAGTTCCTGATCTCTATGGAGTCGTTATTAGTAGGGATGGAGGCATTGATGGGGAAATGGGCGTAAACAAGACGCATCTTGTACCTATAGCCCTTGGTAACCCCGGTGATCAAATTTTGTATATGACTGATGGCGGTGCGGATGGCAGCAATGGTCTTGCGGGATCCAAACCACGCTTCCACCTTCAGCTTCTTCCCGCCCTCGAGGAGAGCAAAGTCAAGGTTGAGGTGTTTGAAGTTGCGGGTAAGCTTGCCACGGGGACCTTCGACCTCAACGATCTTCGCGTTAACCTTCACGGTGATCCCTTCAGGGATGTCCATCGTCTGGGAGGAAAGAATTGTCTTCATCTCGCTGTCGCTGGCTGCTCTGCGGGCGGCCGGCCGTATGACAGAAAAACCCTAACGCAATCTATCAATGATTCGTATTTATAGCAGCAGTCAAGGGTTCGTAGGTTGCGGCGGCTTTCCTACGTTGTAATAACCGTTGGATTGGAATCTGAGCCTGTGATTAGTGATGGGAGAGTGGAGACTCGGAAACGGGAGAAAATAAAAATATATATATTCTGCAATGGATTAAAGAAGGCACCTAAAATTATATAAATCTTAAATAGTATTCGATTATATCTCTTTATCTTTCAATCTTAAATTAAAAATAATAATAATTTTTTATTTAAATCAAATTGAATTAAAAATAAAAACTATGATTTCATTAATAAAAAAATGATAAATCCTAGTCAGACTCATGGACTCAATCCCTGAGGTGGTCGATGATTTCATTAATAAATTTCATACAAAAGTATCTAAATTTTTTTAATCTACGTCATTAAATTCAATTCATTATCCACTTCGAAATCTATTCATATTTTTTAATAAAAATTAAAAAATTTTAAAAATAAAAGAAGGTTAATAAAAATTATAAAATTAAATAAAAGTAAAAAATTATTTTTATTTTTTAAATAGTTAATTACAAGAGAAAAAGATGAAACAAAATTTAAAAATCAAAATTTAAAAATTATAAATAAATAAATTATTTTAGTGTTGGTTTGATTAAATTATCACCACCTTGATGCTAATTTTGTCAAAACATCATCATTTTAATATTGATTTCTAATAACCAAGCACTATGATTCTGATCTTTGAACACCAGCACTATACGGATTTTGATCTTTGAAATCAATGCCATCGTGATTATATTCTTAGAATAACATCAATAAAGTAGTGTTCATCCTTGAAAACCAACTTCATTTTTGTGATATCAATAGTATATTGTGATTATGTTCTTTGCATAATAGTATCATAGTGGTATTGATCTTTGAAAACTAACATCACCTCTTTTGTAATATTAATAGAATATCATAGTGATGGTCTTTTGAATAACAACACCATCCTATTGTGATATTAATAGAACACTTGATTTGAATGATAGCATCATAGTGATGTTAATCATTATAAAACACCACCACCATTTTGTGATATCAACAACCAACGATCTCATGGATCATTTTGGATAAGATGTAAAGGATACTGAGGTTTCTTTTATAGCCTTTATTCAGTTGATTGAAAACCCATCGACATACTGATCTTGTCGATCGACTGAACCTCCTATCAAGCAACTAGACCCTGAACTTTCCTTGCGTGCTTCGATCATATCCACTCCGCGAAATCCACTTGTCTAGTCGACTGGTCCACTTGATCAAGTGACTGATCCCTAGAACTTCCTTTACTGTTTGATTCGATTGCATTTGATATGCTCTTTCCATATTGAACCTTTATTTCCTTCTTTGTTGAATCCTGATCTGATCTATGCTTATCTTCTCAGATCGGTCGACTGAACCACCATGTCCAATCAACTAAACCTTCGTTCAGCTCAAACTTTACTATTTTATAAAACAAAGTTAGCATAACAAGAATAACAATAATAGATCTATAAAATAGAGTTAGACATATATAAGTATGCATGAATCAATCTTGATAGTTGAGATTATTTAATCATGACTTAGAAACTCTTGTTGGTTTCTGCAGTCGAATCAACACCTAAGGTTGCCCCAAATGGGACACACCTCCAGAACGAAAGACCTCTCTAAGACTTACCTTACTTGTCAAATATCCAATATAGCTGACCTATTTGGACTTTTTCTACTCTGTATCCGATCGACCCATCAGGACTTTCCTTGATGTTCAGCCTAGCTGACCCATCAAGTGTTCTACCAGATCAGCTTATTTGGTATTCTACTTGGTGTCTGATCTTTCTGATCCACTAAGACTTCTTTGCCGAGTGTCTAGTCCTCTTAATCTATTAGAAATTTAGATGTCTTGTTCCAGCTTAATATCACGGATAATCAAACCAATCAACACCTAAGGTTGCCCCAAATGGGGCACACCTCCAAAATGAAAGACCTCTCTGAGACTTACCTTACTTACTTGTCAAACATCCAATATAGCTGACCTATTTGGACCTTTTCTACTCAGTATTCGATCGACCCATCAAGACTTTCCTTGATGTTCAGCCTAGCTGACTGATGAGCTAGGGTTTCTTGCATTTTAATCGATTTATTTTTTGGGTTTTTGCATGAAAATAATTATTTAATGAATCGATTTGATTATATTTATGCTATATTACATGATTTGAGGCTTGATTATAATTTTCATGATTAAATGGTGAATTTTTGCATTAATTGAGTTTAATTGATTGTAGGGCTCAAATCGGACCAAGCTCGAGCTCAACCGTGATCAAATCGAGTCAAATTTGCCAAAAATTGATCAAACCCACATGGAGGACATGACCTAGCTTAAGCCTGATCAAGATCCATGAATTTTTCCAAACCCTAGGCTGCCCTAAAACCCCAGATCAAGCTCAATCGCAGGATCAGAAATGGACGGCTCAGATTTCTTGATTAATCAGAGGTATAAAAACAGAAAATTAAGGAATGAACACGCCACTGTTCATCGCCTTCCTCGCGTGTTTTCCCCTGTTCGACAGCGTACGAGCACGACCGGTCCCATCCCGTAAACCCACTTCCATTGCCTTCGTTGGTCCCTGAGGAGTCCGAAACTGGTTTGTTGAGCGACATTCGGCGGTTGGACGACACACGCCGACGGGGGTTCTTCCGGCGTCGCCACCCCTGTTCCTTCGAGTTCCGGTGAGCTGCTGCATCTTTAGACACCGTGTGTCGACGAGGGGTTCTCAGAAGATCGTGCGGCAAGTCCAAGGCTTCAGAAAGACCATCAGAGCAAGGAGGAAGCGAGGAATTCTTGTTTGTAGCTCCAATTTGCTTCGCGCAGTTTCTGTTCACGCCACAGAAGGTTTCTTCGGCATTTTTCAGGGTTCGGCTGCGAGCAACAAGACCATCAACCACTTTGAAGATTCCAAAGGAATTGTTGAAGCCAACATCGTTGGATTAAACGGTTTGTTTGACACCAAATCGATGGAGCAAGGGAAGAGGAATTGTGGGATGTTTCTGTTTCTGCGAGATTTCTGATTTCTGAAGTATTTTTTCATTCTGATTGCATTTGTAGTTAATGAATTTGCTATCCTACTCTTGAATTGAATCCGTGTGGTTAAATACTCTTGTTAGTTAAGTTTGTTTTGGGTTTAATTTAAGGTGCTTTAGCTTAATTTCTTGTTTTAAGGTTGATTTTCACTTGCTGTGCCATTTGAATGACACTGTTCCGTGCCATTTTTGCTTCCATGTATCGGTTTGCTAGGGTAGGTTAGTTGGAGCAGGGATTTCATTGCTAGCTGAGTGGGAGTGAGTAGTTGCATTGCATAATTGTCTTGCTAGTTAGGGTTGTTGCCTTTAAATCCAATTGGTAACCTTAGCTT